>ML802915.1:309157-320163 GCA_009831015.1 Picea engelmannii
TTAGTAAAGATGTCTGCAATTTTTTCTATGGTTGGAATGTAATGGACCTGAACAACCTGATTGGTGATCTTCTCTCTCAGAAAATGGTATTTTATGGGAATATGCTTGGTCTTGGAGTGGAATACAAGATTCTTAGACACACTGATTGCACTAGTGTTATCACAATGAATTTGGATCGATGCTGCGTATTTTACCTCCAAGTCTGCAAGTGTCTGAATCATCCATAATACTTGAGTACAATAGGTAGCAACAGCAATGTACTCTACCTTTGTAGTTGATAAAGAAATGGAACCTTGCTTTTTACTAAGCCATGCTACTAATGAGTCACCCAGGAAGAATGCTCCTCCACTGGTGCTTTTTCTCTCATCAACACAGCTTGCCCAATCTGCATCTGAATATGCATTTAACTAAAAATTCTGATTTCTAGGATACCACAGACCATAAGCCATTGTTTCTTTCAAATACCTAAATATCCTTTTGACAGATTGCAAATGACTCTGTTTAGGTGCAGACTGATATCTTCCTACCATTCCAACATCATGCACTATGTCTGGGTGAGATGTTGTGATGTACAACATGCTGCTTATCATTGACCTATATGAACTTTGATCAACATCAAGTAAGTCATCATCCTTGCTTAATTTGCATCTAGTAACCATAGGTGTACCCACAGGTTTATAATCTTCCATTTGAAACCTTTTCAACATTTCTCTTAGATATTTTTCTTGAGAAATGAACATCCCTTCAGGCCTTTGAGTAATTTGCAGACCAAGAAAAAATGACAATTCACCTATCATAGACATTTCAAACTCAGATTCAATGGAAGAAGCAAACCATTGTACCAATGAATCTTTATTACATCCGAAGATGATGTCATATACATAGACCAACACAATGAGAAAATCATTACCCTCTGTTTTGATATATAGATTGTTGTCAATTGTTCGTCTCTTGAACCCTTTGTCTTTGAGATACATATCCAGTCTGTGATACCAGGCATGAGGAGCTTGTTTTAACCCATATAAATCTTTCTTCAGCTTGCATACTAAGTCAGGGTTATCAGACAGTTCAAAACCCTCTGGTTGTTCCATATAGACTTCTTCATTTAAATATCCATTTAGAAAAGATGAATTGACATCCATTTGATAGACTTTAAACCTTTTATGACAAACATAGGCAAGAAATATTCTGATAGCTTCTAATCTTGCTACAGGTGAAAAAGTTTCATCAAAATCCAGTCCTTCTATTTGAGCATAGCCTTTACAGACCAATCTTGCTTTGTTCTTGAAAACTTATCCCTACTCATTCAACTTATTCTTAAAGATCCATTTGGAACCAATGATATTTTCACCTTCAGGTCTATGAACCATCTCCCACGTATTGTTTTTCTCAATCTGATCAAGTTCATCATTCATTTCTTTAACCCAATGGTCATCTTTGATATATTCATTAAAATTCTTGGGTTCCAGCATGGATATGAAAGCTATATGTGATTTCTTGGTATTTTTAATTATCTTTCTCCTGGTTTGTACACCTTTGTCTTTTTCACCAATTATTTGACTTGCAGGATGATTCTTTTGAGTGATTCTGGAGGAGGAATTTGAAGAAGCCTGCTGATTTGAGTTTGTCTGAGTATTTGTCTTCATCTGATTTAGACTCTTCATTTTCTGATTCTTGGACCTGTTCATCTTCAGCTTTAGCTGTGTCCTTTGTAGAAGACTCATTATTGTACACCTCTCTTGCTGGGATTACTTCATTAACTTTTACGTCAATACAGTCAACCATTTTATGCAACCTCTTATTATAGCATCTGTATCCTTTACTGTTTGTAGCATATTCTAAGAAGATACCTTCGTCATCCCTGTCATCATATTTGCCAAGGTTCTCATCATTATTCTTTATGTAACATTTACTCCCAAAGACTTTGAAGTGTTTGATTGAAGTAGGTCTCCCATACCACAGTTCATAAGGTGTCTTGTCACTTTGTGGTCTGAGGTGGGATTTGTTAAGAACATGGATTGTTGTGTGTATTGCTTCTACCTAGTAGGTTTGAACAATGTTATTCTCATTCATCATTGACCTGGCCATTTGCTGCACTGTTCTGTTTTGCCTCTCAACTACTCCATTTTGTTGTGGAGTTCTTGGGATTGTGTATTCTCTCTTGATCCCATGCTTATCACAGAATTTCTTGAAATCACTTGACATAAATTCTCCTCCTTTGTCTAATCTTACTGCCTTTAACCTCTTGCCTATTTGATTCTCAGTTAAAGCCTTAAATATTTTAAACTTCTCAAATGCTTCATCTTTTTCCTTAATAAAGGAAACCCAGGGAAGTCTAGAGTAATCATCAATAATCAGCATGAAGTATTTTTCTCTCCCTGTGCCTTTCTGTCTTGATGGTCCACATAAACCCATATGAACTAGCTGGAGTGGTTTCTCTGTTGAAGTAAATCTCTTGGACTTAAACGATGTCCTGGTTAGCTTTCCTACTTGGCAGGGTTTACACATAGAATCTTGGGGTTTTGATATTCTCAAAATATCTTTTACTGCTTCAAGATTTTTGAGCTTGATTAAGTGGTCAAAGTTTATATTTCCAAGTCTCCTATGCCATAACCAACTTTCATCATGTTTTCTTAGATGACACTCTTCTCTATCTTCTTTCAGCACATATACATTATTTTCTATCCTTATGCCTTTGGCCACCACTTGTCCTGAGTTTGCAGACTTTATCTTGTAGTCCTTGGACGTGAACACCACTTCGCATCCTTTGTCACACATTTGACTTACACTGAGTAGATTGTGTTTCAACCCATATACAAGAAAAACATCCTGGGCTTTCCCTTTTCCATTACTTAAACTCACCATCCCTTTACCCTTTATTTTACCTGGAGTATCATTTCCAAAGGTTACGTTTCATGATTTTATTTCACTTAGAGATAGAAACTTACCTTTCTCTCCCATCATATGTTTGGAGCATCCACTGTCTATATACCAAGGTTTTGTTTATTTTTGAGCTGACAATACTAATCCACACTTGTCACTTTCTTTATTCTTCCAAACCTTGACATTTTCAGCAGGGGAATTCAAATCTGGTTCATAGTTCCTTAAGCGACAGTCAACAGATTTATGTCCATAGTTATGACAGATTTAACATTCTGGTTCATTGAATAAAGGATCATAACGATTGTTATGCTTAACCTGTGTCCTTTTCCCATCCATCAAGTGATTTGCAGTTTGTGGTGGTTTGTTACTTGGTTGTCTCATTCTTTGTTGTGGAAGATATCTATACCTTGAATTTCTTGATTGCTCATAATTTAATTTTAAATAACAATTTACATCTTTATGACCAAAGTTACAACAGAAGAAACAATATCCATAGAAAAAATGTTGGTACCTAGAAAATGGTTGTCTTCTTTGAACAGGTCAATTTCTTCCATGCTGATGATTTCCTTGAGCAGGTAGTGCATTATTTTTTTTTTCTATAGATTCAGTCCTGACACCTTTTTCTTTACTCCTCCTGGGTAGCTAATTGTCTTCCTTTGTTTCTGCAGGTTTGTTGTTGTGATTGGTTGTAGATTTGAAAAAATTGATGGATTCTTTGTTTCTTGGTTGACCACTACTTAATCCCTCTTCATAACCCAAACCAGTTTTTAGCTTTGGATTCCTTTGCTACTTCAAAATGGTGGCTAATCCTTCTGAGGCTTTGATACTTGACAGATTCTGATGACACAAGGCTTGAAACTTCTCCAACTCTTTCCTAGTTTTCACTACTTCTTCTTCCAAATCTTTACATCTTGCCTTCCTTTCTGATAATTGTTGTTTCAGAATGTCCTCGATTTTATTTGCCTCTTCTAATTCTACTTTTAGCAAGGCAAAGTCTTCATCAGGCTGTTTACTATCTTTCACGAACTGTATCAGCAATTGTTTTTGCTTTCTGTTCTTAATTCTAAGTCTGTCAATCTCTTCCGGTGCACTGATCAGTTCTCCTTCCATATCAACCACAACTTCTTCTTCATTAGCCTCACTTCCTGTGATTTTATTATCATAATCCTCTTTGGCCATAAGTATGAAGTCATTTAGTTTATCTTCAATGGAGGATTCATTGTCTTCATCATCTGAAGGATCATCATCATTGTTTACACAAAGACTTTTCTTCTTAAAATTATTCTCTTTAAAGAATTTTTTGTGTTTGTGCTTCTCCTCATCATCACATGTCTGATCATTTCCTTTGCGAGGACATTTATTTGCAAAATGACCTATCTTACCACAGTTGAAACATTTGAAAGGCAGTTTGCCTTTGTATTTGCCTGATCCCTTCTTCTGTCTCTTCACGAATTTTGCTTCAATTTCATCAGGATCAGAATCCTCATTCTTGTCTACTTTGAATGATGCTTCTCTGGAGGTGGGTTTATGTTTAACTATTCTCATTTCATATGCAGTCAATGTTCCTAAAAGTTGATCAAACTCCAAGAATTTAGATCATTAAGTTCTTCTATAGCAGAAACCTTCGGGTTGAACCTATCTGGTAGAGATCTCAAAATTTTCTGAACTAAAGAAGGTTCCTCAATTTTTTCACCAAGTGCTTTCATTGCATTTACCACTTCTTCAACTCTCAGAAAGTATTTTCCAACAGTTTCATCTTCTTTCATCTTCAGTTGTTCAAACTGTACTCTATAGATTTGAAGCTTGGCATCCTTTACCTTCTCATTACCTTCATAACTGCTAATGAGTTTGTCCCACATTTCTTTGGTTGTTCCTAGGTGCATAACTTTTATGAATTTTGATTTTGCAAGCCCACTCAAGATAGCATTCATAGCCTTAGCATTGAAGCTAAATTCTAGCTTGTCATCCTTATTAGCTAGTAAAATTGTCTTTACATAACCAGTATCTACCACATCCCAGACATCTGCACCTAAAGCCATTATGTAAGTTCTCATTCTAACTTTCCAGAAGGCAAAGTTTTTTCCATTGAACATAGGGGCCTTATTGGTTGAATTTCCTTAATGGCTTGACATGTTTAAGCTATAGGATCTACCCTTAGACAAAAGGGGTCGAATCTGATACTAATTGTTGGACAACTGAGAGGGGGGGTGAATCAGTTGTTACCATGCTTAAACAATAATGTTTATTTAAAATTCTTTGCAGAGAACTTAATGACAATCACAATAATGCAAGGAAGTAAGCAATAAAACATTCAACATCATTTTCACATATGAAATATATAGAGACATATATTTCCTGAGGAAACCCATAAAGGGTAAAAACCTCTTCTTCTTTATATGATAAGTAATCTTTACATTATGTACATTATCATACATATGAGCTCCAACTCATTGTGAGGCTACAACCTATGTATTGCAAGATTCAACTTGCTTAGAGCACCAACTCTCTGTTTTCTCTAGTACCTACTAGAAGGAAGCACCAACTCCCTGTTTTCTCTAGCACCCACTAGAAGGAAGCACTAGCTCCCTAAATGTTCCAGCTCCAACTGAATGGAAGCACCAACTTCCAGTCACATAGGCACCAACCAGTACAATAGAGAACAACAGTTCTCCCTTGCACTACCCTGCCACCCTGGTTTCTTTGGCTGCAACCAGATGGAAGCTACAACTCCCTGTGTTCAAGCACCCAATTGAACCTCTGAGGACAACAGTCCTCCCCAGTTCCTCCCTACCACCCTGAAATATAAATTTTTATATCAATAAATTTATCACAGTGATACAATATTTATCATTGGCTTACTAGGCTTATCATTGTTCTATTATGCTTCTCTGTTCTCCTGTATCAGTGTCTCTTTGTCTGCATCTTCTTACAATTTCTGATCTTCTGTTTTTCTCTACCATAGGACCTCAACCTTCCTTTAGTGTCTCACTATCTTGCTGCACACATGCCTTGCGCTTTCCATGCTTCTACCTTTTCTGCTCTGTGCGTCATGTGCCTTCAATGCACCATTCCTCTTCTCTGTATTTCAGCGACTGCACACTCCTCCTTCTACACTCCTGAATCCCCCTCAACAACAACAACACCATCTCTTCTTTTTTCAACATACTTATAGTCTCTGTGCACCTTGTGCATGCTATCTCACCATGCTTCTTCATGCTCTGTCCATGTCGAGTGCTCTTCCTGATCATCATGGCCACTCTTCAACTTATTTGGTTGTTTAACCCATGTGTCCATCATCATTGGGCATTATACTGAGATTCCTTAACTTGTATCACAGTTGAGAATCTTCATCTTCTCTATCAAAGTCGAGATGATCCTCTATGTTGTAGTTACAGGCTTCAACACTCTTCCATCTGTCAATCACCTCTAAGAATATTCTTCATTCCACTGGAAGATGCCTTGAGCCTCTTCATCTTCTCTGATGATCACACTCAGGCCTGTTTGATTCCTCTGGTAGAAGCCATCAGTCGTTTCTAGCAGTTACACTCTAAAATGCAACAATATCCCTCTGATCATACTTAAATTCACTTGCATCGTTGGATTGGATCCATAGGATCTTGCGTTTATTTTGCATTTCGGCATTTCAAAATTTCAACATTCTTGTGGTGAAGAGTCTCGATTCTCCATGTCCCAAAATCCAAAATGGAGCTTGTCTCTTCGAGCTCTTCTCTACAGTTCTTTGATGATGTGACCACCAATGGTGACCAAGGCCTACACCAAAAAGGTGTTTCCACATTTCATATTTCGTAATTTCAGGACTCCTTTAATGAAGAGTCTCAACTCTTGACTCTTCCAACTCCCGGTAGTCGAACCTCCGAAATGGAGTTGGATCAATGGTCCACACTCTTGATGATTCAACGATCCAAATCTCTTTGTGATTTCTCATATCGTGATTTCGGCATTCTTGATGTGAGAGTTCTTGACAACTCCAAGTCCTGGTATCTGAAACTCCGAAATGGAGTCGGATCAACAACATTTTGGGGTTTCACATTTCACCATTTTGGGACTCTTGTGATGAAGAGTCTCAGTTCTTAACTCCTCCAACTCTCGGTATCTGAAGTTTCAAAATGGAGTCGAATCAAAGATTTGGTATTTCCTTGTTTCACATTTCGGCGATTCGGCATTTCGACACTCCTGTGGTGAAGTGTTTCGACACTTCAACTCCTGGTATCTGGGACTCTGAAATGGAGTTATTTCCTGGTCTGCGAAACTCTTTGTTGGTGTTCCTATTTTGGGATTTTGGCATTTCGCATTTCGTGACTTCAAGACTCTTGTGTTGAAGAGTCTTGACTCTTGACTTCTCAATTTCCCTGTATCCGAAACTCTTTGTTGGTATGCCTATTTCGGGGTTTCGCATTTCGCGACTTTGGGACTCTTGTGTTGAAGAGTCTCGACTCTTGACTTCTCAATTTCCCGATATCCAAAACTCCGAAATGGAGTTTACGCTTCTGATCTTTCCATGCCATTATCCCTGCATTGCTAAGCTTCCTTGCTTGTCTGTTTGTCATCAAATGAACAAGAACACTCTTGCACTCTGTGTGCACCATTGCACTTTATCTTCTGAGCTTACGTTGTCCTTGTTTTTCCATCGTTGCATACTCTGATCTTTCCATGAATGATAATCACACCTTCCTGATAAACATGCCAACATGTAATTCATCATCTGATACATGGAGAGAAGGTTGACAGAAATCTTGGGAACATGCAACACATTCTAGAAACTTTCATTGGTGAGTTCAATCCTTCCTTTGCTGGTGACTTCGATAGAAGAGTTGTCCCCCATCAAAATGGGAGGACCTTTGCATGCATCTAAAGAAGAATATACTGCTTTTGAGGCATCCATGTGATGTGATGCTCTTGAATCTACGATCCAAGCATCGGGAGAAGAGTTGATGGCAATCACGGCATGGCTAGAATTTCCATTCTTGGAAATCAGATCTTTTGGCTTCTTCTTCTTTGCACCCTCGGGGATGTGATCTCCAAAGTTGTTTTGCTGAAGTATCTAAGACAGCAGATCTATTTTTTTTTGCATGAATGTGGATTCTGAATGGAATCATTTGTGACAGTATGTGCATTTCTCTCCTTTTCTTCCCTTTTATCCTTTGGATCCGGAGGCATCAGTGAAGGGTTTTGTGTACCCTTCCTTCTTTGTATGTGCATGAGATTTACACTTATCTTTATCTTTACATTTCTGATATTTTTGGCTACCATCATGCATAGTGAGTGCATGCACCCTTAGGCCTTTGATTGCGCCCATGTTGATGAGCTTAGTTTTCTCTTGTGTCAAGGATTCGATAAAGTCCTCAAGAGAAGGCATCTTCCAAGTGGCTCCAGAGGTGAATCTAACAATATGGAATGTAGATACAAATACATAAAATTCAGGACCAAGCTTGGAGAGAATGGTGAGAACCATTTGTTTCTCCTCCATTGATTTATCAACCCCACAAGCTTTGAGTTGCAACAATAAATCCTTAAATTTTGTAAAGAAATATTAGATATTGTCGAAGCTTTTTGGATCCAATGAGAGAATCTCCACCTCTAACATGTGTCCCCTCATCTCATCCTATTTTTGAAAGATCCCTTCCAAGATTTTCCAAGCTTCATTGGGAGTCTTACAGGAAGATATGTGAAAAAGGAGATCGGGAGAAATAAGACTGCAAATTGTTCTAAGTGCCTCATCCATGCGATTTAAGTACTTGGATTTTTCTATGGCTGATGTCGAATCTATACCTGTATTCATGGTTAACCTATACAACCCTCTAGATTGGAGATGTATGGCTATTTTCTCCTTCCATGCAAAATAGTTGTAAGGTGTAAGAATGAATTCTTTTTGGAATTCCTCCTTTCCGCTGTCTTCAATCTTTTGTACGTGCAAAAAAAATTGGCGTATCTTTTTCTTAGAAGTTCGTTAGCTCTGATACCATGTAAATATGTTGAACCTACATAGAATAGATCTAGTTAAACAATGATACACACATTTGTAGAGAGAATATAAGAAAGAAGGAGAGAAAGAATGGAAGAATTCTCATTAACCGTTGTGAATAATGAATAATTTACACATGATATACTCTATATATCTCAATGAGTTCGACTTGAGGTGAACCAATGCACCATAGTGGTGGTCTAGAGTGATCTAGACACACACCAACATCTACGAGAGTGAACTTCCACCTATTCTAGTCTCTCAGGCAGTTACGTGAGTGAACTACCACCTAGTTGAGTTAACTAGTCAACTAGTCTTTAGTTAACTGACTGAACAGAGAGTAGTGAGGAGTTAAATCAGGGAATCAAGGCTAATGTTCCACTCTGGTGATGATACCAAGGCAATGTCGAATTAGCATGGTGATGATCCCAATGTTGCATGGTGACGAAACCAATGCAGCATCTAAACTCAACTCAACTAGTCAAACTGAAGTGCCAACTGAAAGAGAATATTCTCCAAGTCGAATATTCTCCCCTAAATTATAGGATAATGGATAATGACTAATTATAACTAATAAACAAGGAAAAAGCATAGGAAAAATAAATCCTAGGTTTGTGTGAAGTAACTCCAACAAATCGTCGATCGAGGAAGGTCATGGACCATTTATCTTGCACGACAAAGTTCAAAGTTCAGGAGTTTGGACCTCAAAGAAAGGAAATTCTCTAACTTCTGACATTGCGAGTCACGAAGTCTTGAGATACGAAGAGTAGATCTGGACTGTCGGATCACCGAGGGTCTTGGACCGTTGATCTGACATGATGTACTTCGGAGTTCGGGAGTTGGGAGAGTCGGGGTATCTCACAAAAGAATATTCAAAGCATGAAATTTCAAAGAACTTTCTTGATTAACATGTGGTCATAACTAGTGGTCACATCAGAGGAGAATAGGGGAAGGAGCTAGCATCTCCAGGATCTACCTCATAGTTTCGAGAGTTGTGAGATTCGAGGTTACTCACAACAGAATATCCGATGTGCGAAGTCACGAAGAGCCTTTTGGATATGCACTTGATCACAGTTCGTGGTCATGTGAAAGGAAGGGGCTTAGCCAAAAAAGCTAGCTCCCACTATGTATTTTTATTAGGAAGGGAAAAGGTGCCAAATGGATGAGTGCATAGAGGTTATCTCTATAAATTCCAGAAGGGACTGATGGTATTTGCTAGAGAATTTGAAGAGCTTCAAGGTGATTACCAGAGGCGCTGAAGAGTCTTGAAATAACTACCAATGGAATGAAGACTCATCATAGAGACAACTCACAGATGGAAAAGTGTTGAAGACTGTAACTACCAAAGAGGACCAGGAGTTGTGTGTATAATTTGGCAGAGGACTTTGCATGATAAATATACACAGAACAGAGAATAGAAGGGGTGTCTTCAATTGTGATTCATGTGCGTAGAAGAAAATGTTGAGGTACCCATGTAGAGATAGAGCAGAAGAACAAAAAACACAATATGATTAGAGCAGGAATACACTGATGCAGGCAGAGAAGAGAAGTATAACATAATAGTGATGAGATTGGTAATCCATCGACAAATATTGTATCACTGTAATAAATTTCTTTAACAAAGTTTTATATCTCAGGGTGCTAGGGAGGACTATTGTCCTTAGAGTTTCAAGTGGGTGCTTGAACACAGGAAGTTGTAGGTTCCATCTGGTTGCAGCCAAAAAAACTAGGGTGGTATGGTGGTGCAAGGAAGAACTATTCTTCTCTATTATACAGGTTGGTGCCTGTGTGACTAGATTTCGGTGCTTCCATCAAGTTGGTGTTGGAACACTCAGGGAGTTGGTGCTTCCTTCTAGTGGGTGCTAGAGAAACTAGAGAGTTAGTTCTCTCAGTAGGTTGCATCTTGTAAAATAGAGGTGGTATCCTCACAAAGAGTTGGTTCTCATAAGAATGATAATGTATAGAAAATAAATACTACTTATCATATGAAGAAGAAGAGGTTTTCTCCCTTTATGGGTTTCCTTAGGAAAATCAATGTCTCTATGTATTTTGTGTGATTGATCAAATATTGTATATCTATGCATGTTAATTTATCAACAACACATTAAATAATAATATAGAAAGATTCAAAAAAGAACTT
>ML802915.1:320297-340075 GCA_009831015.1 Picea engelmannii
TTAGTTATTTTTCCAACACTGTATAGGGACAATCAACCTCCTAGTGCATAGAAAGCTACAATACAGTAAGAAGATATGTACATGGTGTATTATATTATAATTTAAGAGAGATAAAAAGAAAAAAAGAAAAAAAAAAGAAGAAAAAAAAGAAAAGCCATAAAATAAAAACAAATCGACGCGGATGAAAGGTTTTGATAGAATAGAACTACTAGAATAGAACAATGCACTACAAGAAAACCAGAGATGGAAAACACTGCATGCATGAGAGAAGTTAATGGGTAGAAAGGCACAATGCATAGGAAACATAGAAAAAAGTTACAAAATGACAACTATCAGTGCGACACAACTGTCACTTCTCTGTCCCTCTATAAAGTTAAAAAAAGGGGGGAAATCAAACCATTGTGTTATTTTCTAAGGCGAAGAACACAGAGTTGAGTGGAAGAGTAATAGAGTTTGAACTTGGGCTGGACTCTTTCAATTTGGAAGTCTGCAACCTAGATTTCCTCACCATGTCACCACCGAGAGTTGGAGCGCCAAGTAGAACCAGATGAAACACACAGAGTATCATTCGGGTGCCATAAAATGAAACAAATGAGATGCCCACCATGGTGGATGTGGATGAAATCCACACACTGGAGTATGAGAACACCACAATGCATGTGGAGGAGGCGAAGGAACCCACACAGGAGCCCAAGCAGCTAGAAGAGGACCCCAAATGGATGAAATCCGACATGTCCAGGGGGAAAGGGATACAACAAGAAGAACATGCCACAAGTTTGATGTATCGGGGCCTAGAACTTGAAGAGAAGAAAAGAATAGGGCACCAGGACACACCAATAGTTGGGGTATCATCCCCACAAGCAACAAATAAGGTGTGAGCCGAAATCAGTGTCCATGGCGTACAATGCACACATGTAGAACTTGCCATGGTAATGTCGAAGATCCTCGAAGCTGTAAATGTGGACAACGAGATGGTAGGAGGGGTCAATGGCCTCAAATACTCCAACCATGATGTGTCTTCTTCCATAACGTTCTTAGATTTGGCATCACATAGCTATCTAGAGACCATAGGAGAAGGCCCATCAGGTGCACCACGGTTTGAGCCTGCGCGGTGGATCCTAGGACTGTGAAACACCAACATAATGAACCTACTAGACATACCACACTTTGGACGCGGTAAACACATAAATGGATGTGTAAATAAGTTGTTAGCGAGGGTGCATAACAACATATTATGGATGGATAGCCTAGTGCCTATCAGTTTTGATCTCATTGCAGCAACTACAGGGCTACCCACAGATGGGGAGAAGACAAAACAATACCTAGAAGAAAAAACCAAGGCAAAATCCATCTCAGATGAGATCAGAGCAAAGTATGGTGCAGAGAGGGGTAAAAGGGGTATGAGGATCAATGACATCAACAATCTTGAGACATGATTTGTAAAATGACTTATGGGTTGCAAATTAATGCATAGGTGCATAAAGGAAGAAGTACCTGCATGAGTAGTAGTAGTTGTGGCACAATGCACAAATGGGAGTTTGATGCATTGGGCCCCTCATCTACTAAAATAATTCCTTGAAGACTGCAAGGATGCATAATACAGGGGCTCTGAGTTCCACTATTCATGGTTACTCATCCTCATTGCACTTATGGGATGGAAATAACCTACATGCAGTCTATTCCTACCAAGGACAGGAAAATGTGGTGCAATGTGATTCACATCCCTTTGAAGTACAATTGATCCCAAGAAGAAAAAACTTAACAATGACATATTCACAGTATACCTGACATAGATAAAAAATAGAGTCGTAAACACATGGAGGATTCCCATAGAAACTGTCTAAGAGTTTGGTTAGATAGAGAACTTCCAGGAATCACGCCACAGTATGTGGCTACAAGCAAAGAGGGATCCATCCAAGGAGTGGTTGCAGCTGAAGTACTGTATAACAATGCAAGACGTCCATATGGAGGTCTAGGAATGGAATGAGGAGTGGAGAAAACCAACAATCCCAAGGACGGTGCCAGGAGCACAAACAAGGATGCAGGATAGAACAGTCCCTACGCAACAGACATGTACAAATGGCACAAGAAAAAAGAAAAATACGACACATGACCAAGAAGGGGGAAACAGTCCCATACAAAACAAAACCAGAATGAAGACGAAATCCCAACGTGGTTCTACACAGGGAGAACCACAAATAGAGATGACTACAAGATGAACAACAAATCAAGTGCAGATGGAGACACAAGAAATATCGATGGAAGAAGGACAAGGGTAGGACACAAGAATGGATATACATATGCCAAAAGCATATGAAACATGAGAGGCCCAAAGGAAGAGAACAAGGGATAAAGAAAGGGGATCCATAAATAAGGTCAAGGCCCACAAGAAACCCATGGAGACATCATTAACAAAAGATAATGTGGAGTTTATAGACACAACAGTGGAAGATCGGCTGTCAGAGGTGTGGGAAAACACCGAAAATCACAGAGCTTCAATTTTGGAAAAAAACGAAGAGGTGAAAAATGAACTGGAGAAGTTGAAGGTTAGTACAGAGAAGCAACAACAAAAGACAACAACGTCAGCTAAATAAGTGGCACCGGTGGGAGAGACAGTTCATATCATGGCACAGGGGAGAGTAAAATTCTGGATTACTTCTGAAATGTTGTTTATAGATGAGTAGACAATGCAGAAGCCCCTGAAGGAAATTGAGATATTGGACTTGGAATTGCCCAAGATTCCAACCAAAGAGTTGTACAAATTACAAGTGAGTGTCACCCAAGAGATTCATTCCAGATTAAGGTCTAACGTGACAAACTTACAATTGGCACAACAAGACAACACCTCACTAAAGGAGGCACTTAGCCAGGAAGGGAATGAGAAAAATATGGCGCAGCAGAAGGTGGATGAAATGGAAAACCAGATCCACACAGTATTATAAGCCATCTCGGATAGTGAAGGAGTACACAGAGTTTCAATGTAAGAGAAAATGTAGAATATAGTGCAGACGTTGCAACACTACAAGGACCAGATAAAAGAACTAGAGGAGTGTGCAGTTCCCACAACTCCTCCAGAAATTAGAGCGCATAGAGAGTAGGATGTGACAACTTCTATAGAAAATATCGCACATAACATATACAGGATGACAAAACTGTTGGATAAGAGTGCCCAACTATGGACACAACTTATATAGGATGGGAGCTTACAAGAGCTATAGGGGAAGGATGAAAAACTACATGCAACCATAAAAGACATCAAACAACAACAGAGAACGATGTCACTGCCAGAAAATATCAATATTGTCACGAAGATGAATACTTTATAGGTATAGGAAAAGGAAGTACAAGCGCATAAGATGGAGCAACATGGTCAGTTGGATCCCCTACAAGAAAAGGAAGAGTAGTTGGTTGTCGAGATGGACGCAACAAAACTTAAGGTAGAGTGCAAAGGTGTGAAAGGAGGAGAGCTGATATAAAACCGAGTCACCGGGTAGCTCCTGGAATATATTGCCAAAAGGAGTAGTCAGGCTTAGGTGCAATGCGAGAGAATCACTGAAATGTATGACGCGCTATCACAAGTAGTGAAAAATGTTGGATTTAGGAAGTGACTCGGGAAAATTCACGATTTCAGTGGTTGGGCCTATTGTGCACATGCCCATTTTGGAGAAAATCACGACGTGGGAGAAATACAACTGACAGGAAAAGAAACATGTGGAAAGAAAACTTGCATGTAGAGGAGGAAAGCATGTGAGGCGTGCATACAAGACGACCTAACCATGCTAGGGTTATGGTTTTGGTAGGAGGATGTAATGGCTGGTAAGCCAAAAACATGTATAAATAGGTACCTAGGAGGTCTACGTCGAGGTTGTTGTTGATGTTGTTCAAAGAATATTATTGATTTTTATTTGGGTTTTTGGTTGTGGTTCAGAATCTTTGTAAAATTCGATATCATCTTGTAAGATGTTGAGCTGAGGAGAGGAAATAAGGTATATCTTAAGGGTTAGATCACAGGCCAAGGACCCTAGTGTGATCTAGTCTACCTCATTATAGATCGCGACCCACTGGATGGAGAGTTGTTATGCGTGTAGTGTTGTAGTTTTGGAAACACCATAATAAAATAACAGAGCAACCAAATCTTTGTGGATGTAGCTCAGTAGGCGGTGAACCATGGTAGATCATGTGTTATTTAATTGAATATTGTGTATTTCATTTACTGTTAATGATTAGATGTTAGAAAAATGCATGAATGACTTAGTTAGATCTGTTATTTTACATGCATGAATAAGAATGATAGAATATTCAATCTAAGATCAATGTTAGAGTAAACAAGTGAAGATCACAGAGTGTAATCCTAGATCCCCTCTTATTCCTAGGATGCAAGCACCTGAGCATTGCATCCACCCATAATAACTATCTCAGGTGAGACTTCATGGTGCATTATGTGCGCTATGTTGCCTTCTAGTTTACCAGGAGGGTTGATAGTTTTAGGGGGTTTTCTTGGAAACCATAGTAGATCTAAACCTAGGTCAGCCCGAGAACGATAGTTAGAGGAAATAAACAACCAAGGAGGGATAGTTCCATACATTCTTTCATTTACTATTTCCATGGAAGTGCATAATGTGTTTCATGTCTCTTTGCTAAAGAAATGTGTACATGATCCTAACCATGTTGTTGATTGGCATATGATTCAAGTAGAGACAGAGGGAGACTTTCAGGTCCAACTGGTGTGAATATTGGATAGAAAAGTCAAAATGCTTTGAAATCGAGTTATAGAGTTGGTAAAATTTTAGTGGACCTGCTACGGTCCTAAAGATTGTACCTGGGAGAATGAATATGCCATGTGGGCATATTAACCACAACGTTTAGAATAAATTTCAGAATTTTGATTCTTGTTTTGTATATGCACTGATGATAGCACCAAAATAAGGGGGAGGGGATGTGACACCTCGAGTTTTGAGCCCCATATTAAATAATGTATTGTTACATTGATGAGAGGCCAGAGTACCCAAAAAATAATTAAAAGGCCAATATGCCTAAGAAATGTAATGTTTTGATGATTATTAATAATAAATACATCGTTGGCTACTAGACGAACAAGGATTAGAGTTATAGAGGACTATGATTCCACAAGAGAGGGGGATGAAGGGGCCAAGTGCTTATTTATTTTATATTACCCATTTTTGTATGTAATGGGGGGGGATTAGTTACATGAGATTTTGGGGGAATACCAAGAGGTTATTGATCCACATGAATTAAAAAAACTTGTCACTAGTCTGTGGAAGGGATGGGTTCGTTCATTATCCCATTGGAAAATACTCTCATTCATGTTCCCCATTCTGTAGTTGTTGTTGGTCACCTCACAAATTCATTCACCTATTCACTCCGTCCTTCTCTTCATTCTCTCATCTTTCCTCAATTTGGTGTCTTCTCTTGGGAAAGGCATATGAACTGATGAAGAGAAGCCACAGTTTTTTCGGATGTATAAATTACTGGTGTAGTCCAACCATGATCTGAGGCCTACATTTCTAGTATGCTTGGACTATGACCAACTTTGATCATAGCTGCGAGTCCTGAGAGTTCCATCATGGAGATTCTAGACCAGCTACATTGGAGCCTTCAATGGAGAGGGACTGGCTAAGGGACTGCATGGCAGAGAAGGGTGGAGGTTTATTCTCTTGGGTGGTGCAGGCTAGGTAGAAGAGAGTTGGGTACTTGGATTGTTGTAAGTGTTGGAGAATCCTGTGAGATCTTGAGTGCTGACTGGTTTGGGAAGCCAAGTAACACTCTAGAATCGTCCTTGTGGATTCATATCCATGGATCGCGGGTGACATTGTTGTTGAGACTTGGAACAATTGTTTCTACGGTTGGGTGCAACATCCTTGGTCTGTAGCCAGTTGGTGTCTTTTTTTATAAAATATAATTTCTCTCTATTATGGTTCCCTTTTCTTATGTATTTATTTATGATGCGTATCAATTATTATACCTCAGATTGTACCTATAATATGCATGCTTGCTAGTTAATGTTGTGCATGGCATATCATGCATGTATTTTTATGTTGTGGTATGAATATTGATCATTGCATGCATGTATTTCATGCTTATTTATTAATTAAGTGTTATCATAGTTTCCAAATCAGCCAAGAGATGCATTCTTGGTGTGGCATGCCTTCAGGTGGGAGGTTGGGTATGTTACGGTTTGGTAACAGAGAAGAAATGTAGTGGCATTTCTCGACCTGTGGGTGGCTGGGGACATTACAAGAGAGAGGTAAAGAGATAAAGGGGGGTATAGTGGGAGGGGGATACAAAGTGATGGGTAGATGTAGGAGAGAGAGAGAGGAGAGAGGGGTAGATGTACAAGAGATAAAGAGGAGAGATATAGTGGGAGGGAGGGGGAGATAGAGAGGGAGTATTGGGGGTAGAGAGAGGGTGTGTGATTGTGTGAAAGGGGGAGATAGGAATAAAAAGAGAGTGTGTGAGAGTGAGGGAGACAAAGAAAAAGGGGAGGGGTGGTAGAGAGAGAGAGAGAGGAATTAGGGGGAGAAAGGGAAGAGGGGTATATAGAGGAAAAGAGAGAAACGGTGGAAGAGTGGGGGAGATAGAGTGTAGTGTAACTAAATGTTCAATAATCATTAATATTTTTAATTAACTATCGTGAAGTGCTACATATATTCACTAAGGTTTTAAGGATTTTTATATATACAACATTTTCATTTATTGTTCTAACACATACATAAATAATTATATGAATATATTTATTTTTATATAGTTTTTCTCCACCAAGAAGTATTAGAGAAAGGATGGGCCTCAACACCATGTTTTCTACACTCAATATTGTTGAAGGATTAAGATAAATACAAGAAGATTTTTTATATTTTAAAGAAAAATTGGGGAAATTTTTGGAAAATTTGTCGGAGGAAGACTTTGAGGAAGAACATGGAAATGAAGATCAAAATGAAAAATTTGATGAGATTAATGTTGTTATGAATATTACATCAACTAACATTACTAGTCTAGTATTGAATAAAATTGACAGTGCAAAGAATAATATTGTAAGAATATGGGTCGAATCTGGTTGGGAAGTATCGTTGGGTCTTAGGACTCTAGAGATAAAGTGTCTTGTAACACTCGATGAATAGAACTGTATAAGAATGCCTGATCACCTCCAAGACCTAGGAATATATTTGGTGGAGAAAGAAGCTCGTGGATTTCCATGTTGTCTTTAGCTCCCAACTCACAAACTTTTTCGTAATGTTCCCACTTAATCAACAATGCAAGGAATTAGCATGGTTCAAAAAAAATATGGTGATTTCTTCCAAATTCCTACAGAATTTATCAATAGTATTGTCAACATGAGAAGGTTGCAAATGCTGAGAGCTCCAAGTAATTTTTTGGAAATATTTTTCAAGGTGATGAGACACATAGATATTTTGTGGATTTTCTATGAGATATATTTATTTTCCTCCCTACCTTCTTGGATTCAAATAAATAATTCATACTCCTCCCTACCTTCATGGATTCCAATAGAGAATATAAGAGTCTTATAACTGGTAGAGAAGTAATACCCATACTGATTAGAAGGACTAATATCGATTTTGGGAACTTTGTGGAACATTGAAATCAAGGAACCTCTTTAGTTGAGGGAGTTGAATATTAGTTTTGACCTTTTCCAGTTACAAAAATTCATAGAGCAGTTGAAGGACCTAGAAAATATCGAACTGCACCAATTTAAAGGATTATTGATGGAATATTTCCTTTATATCCACTCATTTAAACACTTAACACTCATGGTAGTATTGAATTCATTTCCAAACTCTTTGGGGAACTTCACACACCTCCAACATATTGACTTATTGTGGTGCAGTAATTTGCAACTGCTACCTCCATCCCTTGGAAATTTAACAAATATCCAGCATATTATACTAGTGGGGTATGGGACATTGAAAATACTGCCACACTCCTTCACAAACTTGATTTGACTTAAATATATTGTTTTTAAATACAATCATGACTTGACCCTCTCTAGAAAAATACTTGGAAATATCAACATGATTGAAAGATTAAAATTATATTATTGCGGAAAAATAGAAGTATTCCCTCCCCAATTAACACATCAACAATCCCTGGAAGAACTACTTTTTGATAATATAAAGTTGAAAAAAATGCCAAGTGCCATTGGAGACCTCAAACAATTGACATTCTTGTCAATAACGTATTATCCATGTTAGCACCATGATTTTCATAGCTAAGGGTAGAGGTTTATCAACAATTTGCAAAGTCATTCTTGTTAACAACAATATTTTTCTTATGCCTGACATCATCTAACATCTCCAAGGACCGGTTTCAAAAGGAAGCTTTATCATTTATTATTTATGTTTCCATTTGCAACTTCACACTGCAAAATACACTGTGTGTTGCAAAGTTCACTGCGTGCTGCAAAATTTTTTGCGCTATAGTGCAAAGGATTCGGTTGCACATAGGATGTTATCACACATGGGATGTTGTCGTGCAAATCATTCTGACACGCATGGGATGTTGTCACGCATAGGATTCTCTCGTGCAGTGGATTTTGTCACACAATGTATTTCATCGCGATGTGGTCTATCGCGCATGAGATTATGTCGTTCATAGGATGTTGTCACGTAGTGGATTTTGTCACATAGTGGATTTCATCGCGCAAAGGATTTTGTCACACATGAAGGATGCAGATGATGTTGTTGCGCAGTGGATTTCACCGCATAGTGGATTTCATCACATAGTGGGTGTTCACTCATAGTATGGTGTCATGCATAGGATGTTTTCACACAAAGGATTTTGTCGCAAAAAGGATTTTCCTATGCACAGGCTACAGGACATGCTGCGCAAATGACTGGTTTAGTGTTCAACTTTAAGATCACTTTCTGAACAACTAGAGAGGAATTTTTAACATCCCCTAAAGGTTTTCATTGAGGAAAAAATAGATAATAAAAACCTCTCTCATATTTGAAAGAATATTCATATTTATGGAGGTGAGAAGGAATATTTGAGCCATATTTTTCCATTTTCATGATTTCTTGTTTGAGACATGTTTTGGTGACACGTATTTCATCCATATGGAGACAAATTTAAAGAAACCGAGAGAGATTTTTCTTTATAACGAGCCTACATCCAAAAACCTCCCCCAGTTTTTAAAAATTTATTATTATTTAGGATATATTATGCCATCGCTAACCCCTATTTTCCCAGTCTGTTGCATAATCTGCTGTGTTTTTGTTGTAGGTTATTGTTGCGTAGAAGACTTGTTGTGCAAGGGTGACAAAGTGTCCACGAGTGCACATGATGAATCATCACAACCATATGTTTGAATGTTGATCATGATAAATGATTGTAAATAATATTTCAGTTACAATTATGGTTTGGCAAAGTCGAGTTTTCTATTTTTAGTAAATCCGTTGAAGTTATTGTGCTCTTTCAAAGAAATCAGATCCATGATTCTAGGAGGTAGTAGTTCGACCATAGAAGCCAAGGGTGACATTATTTTTATATATATGGGAATCATTTTCATGTAAATGGGGTTGATTGGAAAAAATAGTGTAGACAACGACTATTGAATGTAGCTTTTAAGCTTGATTGAAACTTAATGCAAAGGTCCTTAAACTTCAATGAAAAGATTCTAACAGTGGAATTTTGATAGATCATACTCTCTCTTTGCGTACATGATTTCCTGTGTTCTTTATATTCATATCTCTATTTTTTTTTCTAAATAGGGACATGATTGGAATCTATAATTCATTGTGCGGTGCTCTAGATTTTTCCATTTAGACGACTATGTTTCTTCTAAAAGTGAACTCTGAATTCATACCCTGCGGTGCTCTAAGTTTATTTATGTGTTTTTCTCTCGCCACACACAACACTTTTTAATTGAAATATTGTTTCTCATTTATCCTTTATCCTCTCAAGTTCAGTCACTAAGTCATTTGTTTCTATCGTTTTCTTAAATTGACTCCATAGCCCAAGGTTTTTCTCTTCATTCACCAATAGAACCAGAAATATCGTATAAAAGTGTTAAATCTAGCCGAAATTTTAAAGCCATAACTTGTACAGAGATGAAGTTTGAGAGAGAGCCCTCTCCAGGTTGGAAAGTCTAGTTTCTGGCCTCAAAGATGGTTTGTAGGTTGCCTCTGTGATTTTTTTTTCCAGCTGAATGAAGTTTACGGAGTGCTAACATTTTGGCGTCGTTGTCGGGGAATAAATTGAAAATTTTCACTGGGAAAGAACGACATGGTTGAGTTATGAGGTATGAGAGGAGAAAACACTTCAACACATATTGGTTGTATTCCTTCTATGGCGACTCCACACATCAAAAAATTAGTTGAAGGTGATTCCACTGACAGAAGAATCTAGAGCTAAAGTTTTCATGGTGACTCCAATCAAGATTCAAATGCAATTCAAAGACTCCACTAGAGAATGAGATCTGTTGACAGAGATATGGAATAGCAGTATGGAAAAATCAAGTACTCGAGCTTAAGTTTAGTTCAAGAAGTACTTTTTTGTTTTATCAATATCCTCTTATCCTTTCTTGAGTTTTTCAAAACAATATTTCTTCACTTATCGCGTTTAAATGAATCCCAGAGATATACCCTTGTATATCCTACATTGAAAACTGTAGGTATACCACCTTCTTGTATAACCGATATTCCCCAGGCTCCTTCCTCTAAACCATCTCAAATTTTAGTGGTAGGTTTGATAGTCTTTATTATAAACTACCTAAAGAAGTCCAACCTCCTGAAGTTGTTGCCATCCTCCATGTTGGAAGATTAGTTGTTGTCATTGATGTCAACCCTAGTCATGGGTTTTGGACCGCAAGATTGATGAAGGTATTTGGACATAAAGGAAAATGCACATGTAGATACAACACCCATGGATGGATAGTGTACATCATTTTATTTCCGATGGTATGTGGCACGTAATGTGGATCATCATGGTTGAGGAGAAATGAATTTTTGAAGATGACAAAGTGAATTGAAGAAGGAAGTACATGTAGGCCCTGAAGATAATTAAAGAAAAGAATTACAAAATAATAAAGTGTCATGTCGGAACTAATGTTAAAATAAAGTGACATAAATGGTATAAATAAATATCATTATACATTCATTTGATACACAAGTCAAATTTAAGAGGAAATCATAAGTAAAGAAGGTCGGATTTCAAGGGAGGATGAAGTCTTTTGGTGTTGTGTTCTAAGGTATGTTATTTTCAGGTCATCTTACCATTTTTGCTATAACTTTTTTTCTAGAACGATTCAGATGGTGAAATTGCTATGGTATTGATAAGACATATCAAGGTACAAGTGGTAAAAATTTCATCTCTTTATTCGCTATAATTATGGAGATACACTCTGTGGAAGATAGGGTTTGTGACCAGTCCTGAAGCTAATCAATAAACATGTGTTCCTGGTAAAAAAATCATAACTTCTTCATCAAGAATCCAAATTACGTGGGAAAATTTTCATTGGAAATCATATGGACTTTAGTTTTTTGTGTGTGAGTTTCAGAATCAGATGTTAAATATGGAGCACGGGGCATTCTGTACAAGTTCAGTCTCCTGAATAAACTTGAATTGAACAAGGTCTACCATTCTTTCTATAACTTGTTTTTGGAGAGGATTCAAGGAGTGAAACTTGGAGGATTTTCAGAGAATACATTGAGTAATATTATCTATAGGATCATATTACTCCAATAATTGAATAATTGCATAAATTGAAGAAGTCTAAGGAAACATTACCAGGTTCTATATGATGATTGGTTGATGGTGATGATTTAATGTAAAGTTTTATTATCTCTCATATATTCTTGGGTGGAAGGAAGGGGCAAGGATGGAGAGTTCAAATCTCTCTTGATATTGGAGGATTGTATCTTCCTCTTGGAGGTTTATCCCTCCCTTTACATTTGGAAGCTATAGCTACCTTTGGAAGTCATTACTTCCCTTGAACAATAACTATTGATTATTTCTCATATATTGTGCATGGTGTATTGTGGTGCATTGGTGTAACTCTTATAATATTGTTCATTTCACATTGGATATGATTGAATGGTTTAAGTATAAGTTGAAAAAGGTTTTAAATTGTACTTGATACTGATTCACCCCCCTCTCAGTATCAACAATTGGTATCAGAGCGGGTTACCTTCAGTACAGTTTAACCACTAGAAGGAAGACCCTAAGAAGAAATGGAAGACAAAATTCCAAATGGGATTCCACCATTTGATGGAATCAATTTTGAATATTGGATTAATAGAATGGAAACATACTTGAAATCTCTTGGGGCATATGTTTGGTTCTTAGTTTCTTTAGGATACAATGCTTTGAAGAAACCAAAGAATGCAACTTAGAAGGAAGCAAAACAGAACAACAAATTGACAATAGATACCATCCTGGATGGATTGACAGATTCAGTGAAATCCAAGGTGGGATCATGTGCGTCATCAAAAGATCTTTGGGACAAGCTACAATACCTTTATGTAAGGGAAGAAGCAAAAGAATAAGAAGAAGAAGTTGAAGCAAATTACAACATCTCAGATTTCAAAGAAGAAAATAGAGGTCAGTTCTTTTTCTTTAATTGTGAAGGAGTAGGTCATGTTGAATTTGAATGTCCTCATCCAAGGAGTGAAATAAATGACATTGAAGAAGAAAATTCCAATGAAGAAGAAGAAAATCATGAAGAAAAAATTATTCAACAAGCAGATGAGAATCTTAAAAACTTGAAGCATGTTGAGATTGAAAATACCAAGCTCAAAGACACGCAAAGAAAACTAAGAAGTGAATTGGGTAGTTCTGAAAAGACGGTTGTAAGATTGAAGAAACAATTAGAAAACTTTGAGAAACTAAGTGAAGAAACCATTTCCTTGAAAACTCTACTCGAAGAAGAAAGAAGAATAGGAGAAGTAAGGAATGCCCAAATGATGAAGAAAGAAGAAGATTGTGAGAAACTTGAACAAGAAGTTGTCTCATTGAGGAAGAGCTTAAGAAACTCTCAAGTGCCAAAAGACTTAACACATCTTGGATGCATGGGTGAAACTTCATACAAAGAAGATGCAAATGGTTGAAGAAAGAGCTATATAGACAATTGATGAGAAGCGGACCAGGATACCAGAAAGAAGGAATGATTACAAAAGAGATGAATATCTAATAAGACCTCCTACCTTCAGGAATCAAAGAAGCTTCAATCAGTATGAAGGAAACTACAGAAGAATGGATCATGAACCCAGATGGACTACATCACAAAGAATCCCACTTACTCCAAGGTATCCAAATTTCTTTTTTGGTCATTGTTATACTTGCAAACATTTTGGACATAAGGCATTTAATTGCAGAATCAATGAAAGGAACACATACGCAAGAAACATGAATGGTGTAAATAGAAGATATGGAAATAATCGTGGATTTGTCAACAGAAATTATAATTCATTTTCCCCATTGATGGACAAAAATATTGCATGCTACAAATGTAATTATCTTGGTCACAAAGCATGAGATTGCAGATATATGAATGAAGATGTCCCTATGCCAACCACAGTATGGAGAAGGAAAGAGATTCCAAACAATGAAGATTGTCGAATAGCATTGACCGCCGAAGAATGTAAAGAAGAAGATGAATGGTACATAGATAGTGGATGTTCTTCACACATGACCGGGGATCAATACAAATTCATCATCTGGAAGAGAAAGGGTGCCAATGTTTCATTTGGAGATGACTCATCTACCAAAATACTTGGAGAAGGTGTAGCAGAGCTTGGAAGCAAAAATGTAAAAGAAAAGAATGTCCTATTGGTTGAAGACTTGAAGCATAATCTACTCAGTGTTAGTAAAATGTGTGATCAAGGATACACTCTTACGTTTGACTCTCGAAAATGAAAAATCAGAGAAAATAACTCAGGAAGATTGGTTGCAACTGCAACAATAATACCAAGTAACATATATGTCCTAAAACCACGAAAAAACTCCAAGGAAGAAAGAGACCATAAAAACGAAGTGTTATTAAGTGTTATATGTTCAGGGGGAGCAACCCCAAAGAAGAGAGTTACCTTTTTCCATTAAAGTCAGGGGGAGCAGCCCCACCCTTTTCCATTGATGTCAAAGGGGGAGATAAATTGGGATCATGATGACAAGGGGAGCATGAGTGTTTCCATCAATGACAAAGGGGGATATTGTTGAAAGATTGGTTGTTGTCATTGATGTCAACCCTAGCCATGGGTTTTGGACCGCAAGATTGATGAAGGTATTTGGACATGAAGGAAAATTCACATGCAGATACAAAACCCATGGATGGATAGTGTACATCATGTTGTTTCCTATGGTATGTGTCACATCATGTGGGTCCTCATGGTTGAGGAGAAATGAATTTTTGAAGATGACAAAGTGAATTGAAGAAGTACATGTAGGCCCTGAAGATAATTAAAGAAAAGAATTACAAAATAAGAAAGTGTCAAGTCGGCCCTAATGTTAAAAGAAAGTGAAATAAATCGTATAAATAAATATCATTATACATTCATTTGATACACAAGTCAAATTTCAGAGGAAATCAGAAGTAAAGAAGGTCAGATTTCAAGGGAGGATGAAGACTTTTGGTGATGTGTTCTAAGGTATGTTATTTTCAGGTCATCTTACTATTTTTGATATACATTTTTTAATAGAACAATTCATATGGTGAAGTGGCTATGGTATTTATAATAGATAGCAAGGTACCTGTGGTAAAAATTGCAGCTCTTGATTCGCTATAATTATGGATATACACTCTGTGGAAGATAGGGTTTGTTACCAATCCTGAAGCTAGTCAATAAACAAGTGTTCCGGGTAAAACAATCATAACTTGTTCATAGAGAATCCAAATGACGTGGGACAAATTTAATTGGAAAGAATACAAAATTTGGTTTCTTGTGTTTGATTTTCAGAATCAGATGTTAAATATGGAGCGCGGGGCATTCTGTACAAGTTCAGTCTCCTGAATAAACCAAAATTGATAAGGTCTGCCATTCTCTCTATAACTTATTTTTAGGGAGGATTCAAGGAGTGAAACTTGGAGGAGTTTTAGAGAATACATTGAGTAATATTATGTACAGGATCAAAGTACTACAAGAATTTAAGTATTGTAGAAATTGAATAAGTCTCAGGAAGCATTATCAGGTTCTACATGATGATTAGTTGATGGTGATGATTTAATGTAAAGTTTTATTATCTCTCATATATTCTTGGGTGAATGGAAGGGGAAAGTATGGAGAGTTCAACTATCTCTTGATATTGGAGGATTGTATCTTCCTCTTGGAGGTTTATCCCTCCCTTTACATTTGGAAGTCATTACTTTCCTTGAACAATAACTATTGATTATTTCTCATATATTGTGCATGGTGTATTGTGGTGTATTGGTGTAACTCTTATAATATTGTTCATTGCTCATTGGATATAATTGAATGGTTTAAGTATAAGTTGAAAAAGGTTTTAAATTGTACTTGATACTGATTCACCCCCCTCTCAGTATCAACACTCCATTATGAAACAACCTTTCAATCGGACTTATCTTTTCTTCTGATGGAGAGGAAGTCTATGTCTTTGCAACAAATGTTCAATAATGCTTAGGAAGTGGAAGACAATATTCAAGCATGTCAGAGGCTGCAAAATCAGAATTTAAAGAGTGTTGAAAATACAGAGAACGATGGTTTAGTAGAAGAACATGAGATTGCTCATAAACAAGAAGTTGATTTACATATCGATATTTGTCATCATGAGCAAGAAACTATATGTTTTATGTATGCACTTGTAGACATCCATAAATATAAATTTGCAGATCAGCCTGCAAAAGAACAATCCACTGCCTCAATTTTCCCATTTGATGACATTGCAAATATTTTTGGAAAACCCAGGTATGATGAGTACAATGATGAATTGAGGTTGACTTTTCAGAACAAGCAGTTGCACTTTCCAAATCTGAAAAATGATTTTTTTCAGCAATACAAAGAAGTCGACAAATGTGCATATGAGAATAGTGAAGAAAATTAAGTTTTGAATCAAGTGAAAGAACGTTTCCATTGTGTTTTGCTTCTTTCAAATTGCTGAAGGAAAATGTTTATAATGTTTCAAATCATAAATCCTCCATACATGATGTTGAATATGAAGAAAACAATGGACTTTCCAATGAAAATTATCTTCCATTGTGTTTTTTTTCCTTTGAATTGTTGAAAGTAAATAATGAGATAAAAGAGGAAACAATGAAGTCTGACTGCATTCACAATGACATAGTTTTACATGAGCAATTTTTTATCAGTGAAGGAGACAAACAACCTTCTCATACTTTTAATGACCTTGTTTTTTATTACATGGAAGGTTATTTTAGTTAAGATTTGTAGCATGTGATCAACTACCAGCCTGGAAATAAAATGATGGTCACACCAATGTTAGATATGGATTGCTTTCCACCAGGGGTTTCGTTTCATACAAAACTGTCTTCTGATTAAAAAAAAACATTTCCAGCAGTCTCAACAGATTTTTCAGCCTCTTTGTGGCAACCAACAGGTTCAATTACATGAAAACAAGGATGTAGTGGAAGGGGTGAAACGTGATTGTTGTTTTATGCATGTTTTGGAGGATCCATTTGCAGTTTTGTTGGAGACAGTAAACAATCCCAATGTTTTTAATTTTTTGAGATTTGAATTTATAGATAAATTTTTGAATGAATTATCAGTAAACAGGCTTTGGAGTGAGCATGTGCAAAGAAAGAAAACAATGGATAAATTTCTTTCATGGTTTCATTGGAATTTTGATTTCACTTGATTGGATTTTTTTTCAACAATTAGGGTAAGTAGGTGCGAATAAGCTCAGCATGGAAAGCATTCCTTTCAACATTTTGCAATTTGTATTTTCAGTTTGGGTTTGGTTTAGTTGCAGAATAAGTTGGTGGCGAACCAAATTACAAGTTGTAGATCACTGTATATGGCTTGGGAATATCCCAATGGATAAGGCACATGGTATACTGTTCTTTGCTACCTCACAGGGATGATAGCATCCCCATTGGAGCTAATGGTTAACACCATGATTTTCACAGCTAAGGGTAGACGTTTGCCAATAGTTTGCCAAGTCATTCCTATTAATAAAAATATTGTTCTTATGCCTGACATCATATAACATCTCCAAGGGTTGGTTTCAAAAGGAATCTTTATCATTTATTATTTATGTTTCCACTCACAACTGCACACTGCAAAATACACTGTGCGCTGCAAAGTTCACTGCACACTGCAAAGTTCACTGCGCGCTGCAAAGTTCACTGTGCTATCACACAAAGGATTCTTTCATGCAGAGGATGTTGTCATGTAGAGTATGGTATCGTGCAAAGGATTATGTCGTGCATGGGATGTTGATGCACAAAATATGTTGTCGTGCATTGGATTTCATCGCACAATGGATTTTGTCGCGCTGTGGGCTATCATGCATGGGATGCGGTCATGCATAGGATGTTGTCGTACAGTGGATTCTGTAGCGTAGTGGATTTCACGGCACAAAGGATTTTGTCAAGCGTGAAGGATGTTGTTGCGCGCGAAGGATGCAGAGGATGTTGTTGCGCAGAGGATTTTGTCGCACAGTGGATTTCATCATGCAGTAGGTTGTCATGCATAGGATGGTGTCATGCATAAGATGTTGTTGTGCAAAGGATTTTTTCACGTAGAGGATGATTTCGCGGAGAGGATTCTTTCGCACAGAGGATTTTCCTGCGCACAGGCTACAAGACGCATTGTGCAAATGACTAGTTTAGTGGTCAAATTCAAGATCACTTTCTGACCAAATGAAGAGGATTTTTGAAAACCCATGAGAATTTTTTGTTGAGGACAAACAGATAATAAAAAATTCTCTCATATTTGAAAAACACTTCATATTTTGGGAGATTCGAAGGAATCTTTGAGCCTTGTTTTTCAATTTTCATGATTTCCTGTCTAAGACATGTTTTGGCGAAACACATTTCGGGCATATGGAGACCAATTTAAAGAAACCAAGAGATTTATTTCTTTATAACAAGATTTCCAAAAAAAACCTCTCTCATTTTTGAAAACTGTATTATTATTCAAGAGATATGATGCCATATCTAACCCCTATTTTCCCAGTCTATTGCACAATCTGTTGTGTTTTTGTTGTAGGTTACTGTTGCGTAGAAGACTTGTTGTGCAAGGGTGACATAGTGTGAAATAGTGCAAATGATGAATCATCATAACCATATGGTCTAATTTTGATCATGATCAATGATTGTAAGGAATATTTCGGTTACGATTATGATTTGACAAAGTCGGGTTTTCTATTTTTAGTACATCCGTTGAAGTTACTATGCTCTTTCAAAGAAATTAGATCCATGATTATAGGAGGGAGTAGTTACACCCTAGCAGCCAAGGGTGACATTATTTTTCTATATATGGGAATAATTTTCATGTAAACGAGGTTGATTGGCAAAAATAGTGTAGACAATGACTATTGAATGTATCTTTTGAGCTTGATTGAAACTTAATGCAAAGGTCCCAAAACTTTGATGAAACAATTCTAATGGTGGAAGTTTGATATATAGTAATCTCTCTTTGCGTACATGTTTTCCGATGTTCTTTATATTCATATCTCTATTTTTTGTCTAAATATTAACGTGATTCAAATCTAGAATTCACAACTCAGTGCTCTAGATTTGTGCCATTTAGACGATTGTATTTCTTCTAAAAGTGAACTTTGAATTCATCCCCTCTAGTGCTTCGATTTACTTTATGCATTTTTTTCTTGCCACACACAATGCTTTTTAACTGAAAGATTGTTGCTCATTTATCCTTTATCCTCTCAAGTTTATTCACTAAGTCATTTGTTTCTATCGTTTTCTTAAATTGACTCCATAGCCCAAGGCCTTACTCTTTTTTCACCAATAGAACCATAAATGTTGTATAAAAGTGTTAAATCTAGCCGACATTTTAAAGCCATAACCTGTACAGAGAGGAAGTCTCAGAGAGATCCCTCTCTAGGTTAGAAAGGATAGTTTCCAACCTCAAAGTTGGTTTGCAGGTTTCTTATGTCATTCATTTTCTTAGACAAATGAAGTTTACAGAGAACTAACAATCTGATTCATGAAGTGTCATTTTCTAGTGTGGAAAACAATCAAGGAGGCCGCAAATTGTTGGAATCTTATAGTGTCATGTGTATGCTTCAAATCAAGTCCTTAAACCCATAAAATATCGTAATAACTAAAATATCATTTGGTGAAGGTGCTTTCATAGTCCTTAAATCGCTCGATCTCATAGGTTGTGATGATCTAGTGGAGGTTGGAACATTTCTGAAAACACTAACATTAATGAAATTGACGTGTTGTTGTGCATTAAAGAAAATAATGGAGATTAACAGCCTTGAAAATCTTCAGTCTTTGGTTGGCCAGTTTATTAAAACCTTTCCTCATGATCCTAGGAGACCACTCAGAAAAATATTTGAGAAGCTAGCATAAAAAAAGGATCTTGATTTGTTAGAGGAGATTCTTTCTTTCAATCCTACAAAAATAATCACCATTGAAGAGGCTCTTCAAAATGAATTATTAAAATCCAAATCCTCACATCATCTCTCTATAGATGATAATGATCATTTACTAAAGTCATTTTTCTCAAATACCAAATCTTCGAGGATGAATCTTTTTAAGGAGGGATGAATTGTAGTATAAATAAATGTTCAATAATCATTAATATATGTAATTAAATATTATTAAGTGTTACATATCTTCACTAAGGATATATATATATATATATATA
>ML802915.1:380727-394031 GCA_009831015.1 Picea engelmannii
AACAAGCTAAATGCAATTTGGACATTTGAAAAAAAAATTACAAGTTAAATGAGTACATCAATAAAAAATAACATACTAACCTTGCAAGTTCAAAATCCGAGCTATGTAGATCTAGAATTGGATTTGTTCAACCGGTGGGTGACGGAAAAATAAAAAACTCAAACAAAATCCAAGAACAGTGTCACAACTATAACAATTGTGTCCCAAAGTCTCTTAAAGTCACGTATATATAGATAAAATAGTCAACTAGTTGTTAACATCGACTAATGAGATAGGCAAAATTTTCGTCGTTATTGCCACGAAATATCGTCACTATAGCGACGAAAATCCCGACTAGGTTAAATTCATATTTTTGTCGATATTGAGACGAACTTGCATGGCAATATCCACGAAAATCTCGCCCTGTTTAAAAAAATGATGAAACTAGTGGAAGCGTGGAAAATTTTCATGGAATAATCCATCCATATGTAGTAGTGAGTGTTTGAGGCATGGAAAGGCAAGGTAAGGTCTAGGTATAAGTATTTCCATTCCTTGCGATGTCTAGGCATTGTTATGTTTAGGCCTTACCATGTATAGGAGTGTGATAGGGAGAGAGAGGGATATATAGAGAGGGGGTAGAGAGAGAGAGAGAGTTATAGGAAGGGAGGAATTGAGAGGGTTGGGAGGTAGAGAGAGGTAAAGAGAGAAAGGGGTGAGAGAGAGGGAGGGGGGTTCAAAGTGTGGGGGAGAGAGGAGTAGATGTATAAAAGAGAGAGAGGGGAGATAATGGGACAGATGGGGGAATATAAAATAATAAATGGGATATAGGATCACATGCTCATTTATGGAATGAATGCAAATTTATATAGTGCTTGTGTGTTCTTGGAGCATGTGTGTGTTCCTAGAGTGTGTGTGTGTTCCTAGAGAATGTGCACATTATTTTGAATTCAAAATTTTTTGGGTTGGATTGACAACTTTAGTGTACGTGTATGATGACTCGGTTTCCTCGAACTTAGTTTTGGGCTGAAGAAACTAGTGGTTTGGTATGAAAATAGATAAAAACCTCCATTTTTGTGAATACCTCTCTATATCTTTATTTTATATGTATTTTTCTATAGGCTACATAAATCAATTGTTGACGAAACTACATACATAGATAGAGTTATCTATGGAAATTCCAAAGATACTATTTTTTTTTAAATCATATTGCTTACTAATTTTAATCTACATACCTCTTTTATTTATGTTATAACTTTTTGTCGGCTTAACCATTTCTAAAATGAGTTATATGTCGCACCAGCAGAGACTGATATCTACGATCTAAAAGAAAATAATTTGTTTTGATCATGTTAAGACCCTATTAGCCTACACAAACAAAAGGTGTTGTAATTTCAAGGATATATTGACTTTCATAATATATATATATATATATATATATATATATATATATATATATATATATATATATATATATATATATATATATATTATAAATTTCCAAAAAATACATCGCACTAGAACAATGGGTTCTCTAAAATTATACAAGTTTTTGGAATGAAATCCCATCATTAAGGTACTCAAAAACTACACAAATGAAGACATAAACCTTATCTATTTCCGAAAGAATAACATACCATTGTTATAAAAAATCATATTTCACATAGTTATTCACAATATCTATGAATAAAAGTTGTATATTTGGAAAGCTAATTCAATTTCCTATGTTTCATATTTTTACACCAGATTCACATTTTAAATGTACCTTGAATAATCATTCAAAGTTAACATATTTTTTTTTCCATGTTTTCATTGCCACTAATGCATCTTGAGATACCATCATTAGCTTGCACTCAACTAGGAACTTTCGAACCCAAAGGATCTGACTTCTTCAAAAAGTTTGATCGAATGGCTCATATCATTTTTGGAGAAAAAGGTATGCAAATTTTAAAGGTTTTAATATCTTCGAAGAAATCATATGATGAAACATAGACTTTATTTACCGTATGCATATTTATTATAAGTCACATTATATTAAAAGTTTGATTGGAAGTTATCACGTTCATGCTTTAATTGCACTTAATTTTCACATGTTTAGGATGAAGGAATACATACTAATCACATCGAAAGGTGATGAACTATATTATTATCACATTCGAATAATGTTGTGGCAATAAATTGATAGAAAGTAAATTTTTCATCTAGTGAACAATTCACAAAAGTGGTAAGTGATTAAAACCCACTTTGTATTTCTCGAAATTAGAAGGGATTATCATGTTACAGGAAGAATTATGTCATCTATGAAGAATAAAATTTCTCAGGAGTCTTTTGAATATGGTAACCCTAGTTTTAAAGATATTCTAGACGATGTATTTGATACTCAGTTAAACGCCGAGTGTTCAAATCAAATTAGTGAGCTTATTAGCAATGAGATTATGGAAAAATTAGAGAATTTATGGATTTGGAAGAGTGGTTTATTTCAGACCCTTACTCCTCAGGTTTTCAGCGACCTTGATCTTGTCTAGAAATTTTCCAAACTATATAATGTTGAAAGACGTTGTATTGTTTTAGAAGATGGAAAAATAAATCTATGCACTGCCTATGCAGAATCCATGGCCCAAATGCTAAATTTACCACTTTATTCACCTATCCTAGAACTTGAAATTGTTAAAAATGTTGAAGGGTGGTCACTTTAAGAAAGAAATTCTCTAATTAAATTTTTTTATTGAACCATCATTCATCTTTGAGGAATTTTCAGTCAATTATGAAGTTTGTTCTCCAAACTAAAAATTAATGGTGTCAGTTATAATCTTTATTTTATGATACATGGATGACATTGAGGTTGATGAAGCTACCCTAGCTATTATGAACAAGGTTATGAATACTGAAAATGCTTCCAAGTTTGATTTTTAGGGATTTATAGCCAGTGCAATTCATTTTCAGTTATCATCGTTTGAAGAATTGAAATATTTTAGATACCAGTCATAATTTTTATTTTTTGTTTTCTTTTCTTAGTCTAATTTTTACGCAAAAAGAGGTCTTCAATTAGTTAAAAAATATTATTCTGGGAAAGTGCTTCCAATTAGAGAGTGGAATTCTCTCTTGACCTTCATAGAAACTGAGGGAAAATTTCTTGAATTTCCTATTGAGTTTTTATTCAATACATACAATATTCTTATGTGACAAGATCCAACTAGAATTATTGTAGCCTATCAACAAAATTTGTATTTGCATCCTCCCTTTAGAGTAGGTTATTGGTCTTGTTTAAAATATATATTGTGATCAAAATATATGGTTTTGAAATAGATCCTTATCAATTACTTTTTTTCATTCATCCTCACCTTTTTTCTCTGCAATATTATAGACATAGCTCGGTAGTTGATCAATTACATTTTGTTTCGAAATGTAAAATGACTTCTTTTCATTCTACCTAGTGAAATTTTATCTTTTCTTATTAAAAGAAAAACAACTATTGATTGTACAATGAATCACTTTTGTCTTATAATATGAAAAAGGATATATTATGGAAGTTTGATTCATATCATGTTATATCGAATCAACGCAAAAATGTAGGTTTACCCTCATATTGGAATCACTCAAATACTTATATTGAAATTATTGATAAAAAATAAACCTATGAAGAAGTGAAACATGTGTTGATTATGCATAATTCTACCAATAAGGAAAATCTGAAAATTGAATCACAATCAAATGCTATAGTGACATATGATGTGGATACTTAAGCAACTAACTCAAAATGAATGATCATTGGTGTGAAATAACCATCAAAAACCACCCAACTAACTACCCATACTTCATCCAAGCATACAAAGGAAGCATAATTAGATGATGCAGAACAACAAGATATCAAAAGAAGGAAGTTGCTAGAAGAAAAAAAAAATGAAATCGAAAATCTACAAGAAGATATTTTGGAACAAGTTAATTCTTTGATAAGAAAACTAAAACAAAGCAAGTTGGAAGGACCTATGGTAATAGTATCCTCATGTCTACCTTTTAAGGATGATCATAATTTATTGTCAAAGAATTAGGACTCGTCAGATATGAAGATCCAGGTGGATCTCGATGGCCATCCACCTTTTCCACTGAATCAAAATTTAAAGAATATGGTTTTAATAAACCATGATATTCACCCTTTTGATGGGGAATGGAATGTAATTCCATCTTCATTTGTTAATTACAAACATCATGTACTGATTTCCTAGTGGTATGATGCACATGTTTACAACATAGCGTTAATGCATCAGATTCCATTAGAACTTTGTAGTTAAGCATGCTCAGGCTATAGTAGTAATGGGATGGGTGATTGTCAGGGAAGTATTAGTATTTTACATGCCTATGGAATTTTATAAACTTATAATGATTTATCCCACATGCATCATGGGAAATTTTCTCCTCTCACTCTCTCATATATAATTAAGGTGAAGGAGGCCCTTTAAGTATGCAATGGAGTGTGATGTAAATATTGTTTTGAATGAAGTGTAGCCAACATATCTTTCTTTTCAGAGATAAGCTACCACATTCTGCCAATTTGTGTTCTACAATATTTTTCTCTCTTATTCATTAATAGAAGTTGGGTTTCACTATATTTGTGTGTTTCTCGCAATATCTCTATGTATTTCCTTATTACATATTTGATATATTTATATCTTCATGTCGTTCTCAAAATAATAGAGATCAGTGGTATCAGAGTGGTCTGCTCCTTGTCATTTTTCAGAGCATGTCCCAGAATAGGTCAAGGTATAGAGAGTTGGGTTTCAATATAGTTTATCTTGAGGACAACCACTCTGGCCATCCCAAGAGACCTCCCATGGTGGAAGAAGATAGAGATGACAGAGCATGATATCCTTTCAAGACGTTGCTTGAGGAATCCCTCATGTGACAAAGGAACGAGATGATGGAAAACTTTGATCATATCCTTCAATGACAATCGATCGTAGCCAAGGAATCTTCGATAAGAATCCATTTGGAAGGTGTAAGATCCTTCAAGGTACAATTAAATTTTGATATACCCTTATTTGAAGGCTAGATATATGCAAATGGTCTAGAAAAATGGTTGAATCATCTAGAAGATTATTAATCTATCCAAAAATTTCCCGACAGTGAAAATATCACCTCCATGCTTCTTAAATCCCTTCCCCATGTCAAAGCTTGGTGGGAAGGTTACTAGGAGAGGTACATCGTGGATGAATCTACACCATTTGAGAGAGAACCCACTTGGGCAACTTTTTTAGATTCCCTCAAGGAGGAGTTCTAACCTATCAGAAACTATGATGACCAATACATGATATGGATGAATTTGCGTCATAAAGGAGACTAGATGGTGCTAGAGTACACTAACATCTTTCATACTTTGCACTCAAAGTTGGGTATCAAAGACTCCAAGGGGCACCTAGTTTTGATGTACCACAATGGTCTTCATAGATACATCCAAAAAGAGATGGATTTCTTGTTAGTATCCTCACTGGGAGATACTTATCAATATGCAGTCAAAATCAAGCAGAAACACAAGAAACAAAGTAAGAGAGAGTTCGGGTTTGAAAATATTCCAGAAAATAAGCATGGAAAAGGAAACCCTAACTCACAGAAAAAGAGACATATCAAGATGGAAGGCCAACCTCAAGAGAGCCTATCCAAGATGCAAGAAAAGAAGGGTGAATTTTTTTTTAATAAAGACGCTAGAAAGTGGTGTGAGTTCCACAAAATTCATTGGCACAACATCGATGAATGCCGATCAAAAAAATCATTGGTGGTCGAACTCAAAGAAAAAGAATCAAAACCTAAATCGGAATTTGATTCAGAGCACCATAAATAGAAACAAATCGTCGATGCATAACCCATTTCTACAATCGCGGCCACAACAATACAACTAGAAGAACCAGAGGAGCTTGAGGAGGGGGGGTGCCTATTCCACTCCTAGATGTGGGTAAATGATACCCCACTATATTTCATTATTGACAGTGAGAGTCATAAGCCTGGTCTCAACCAAGGTTGTCAGGAGATTGAAGTTTCCAATGATGTCACACCCCCAACCACACAACATTGGATGATTAAGTCAAAGACAAGACATATGTGTTAGTCAGCAATGTTTCCTGTCCTATGGAATCAATCCCTTCAAGGATGAGGTATTGTATGATGTTTCCCCACTTAAATTCTATGATGTTATTTTAGGAAAACCATATATGTGGAAACAACATGTTATTTATGAGGTTGTTCCACGTAGTGTCATTGTTACTCTCAGATGTCATCTCTACAGGGTACCATAGGTAGCTCCAACTATTTCCACTTCATTGATCTCAAAAAAAAAATTCCGCAAATTAATCTCTCAGACCTCAATGTTTTCCCTCTTCAATATATAGTCAGAAGGTGAACAAAAAGTCACTGTGAGCACTACAGGCTCATCCCAAGACGTTTCTATCTAGTAGAATTAGTTCAACAAGATTGTACAGGATCATAAAGAAAATGATATTCTTCCATATGTTCAACATAGCTCTATTGGCCATGACCCTTTTTATGTGTGCTTGGGGTTCCAACTATTATCCCCCATTATTGATATAGCTCTTTGTATTTCATCTTCACCAACAAAATCCTCCCACACTCGAACCAAGAATGATCATGTAGCTAGATTTGTTGCATGGTTCCAACACCTCCAACAATTTCATGACAACCTTCCACAGGAAAAGTAAAGTTATGACATCTAATTCAATAAGGAAAGAAACCCACCAATGTTTAGATTCAACAAAAGTTTCTCCATCTCCCGAGAGAACTTTACACAATGGGGACCATTGCTTCCTAAAGGGGGGAGGAATGATCCAGGTGGATCTCGGTGGCCATCCATCTTTTCCATTGAATCAAAATTTCAAGCACATGGTTTTGATAAACCACAATATTCACCCTTTTGATGGGGAATGGAATGTAATTCCATCTTCATTTGTTAATTACAGATATCATGTAATGATTTCCTAGTGGTCTTATGTACATGCTTACAACATAGAGTTAATGGAACAGATCCCATTAGAACTCTGAAGTTAAGAGCACCCATGCTAGAGTAGTATTGGGATGGGTAATTTCCCAGGAAGTCTTATTATTTTACATGCCTATGACATTTTATAAACTTAGACTAATTTATCCCACATGCAGCATGGGAATTGTTCTCCTCTCACTCTCTCATATATCATTGAGGTGAAGGAGGCCCTCTAAGCATGCAATGGAGTGTGATGAAAATCTTGTTGTGAATGAAGGATAGCCAACACCTCTTTCATTTCATAGATAAGCTACCCCATTTTTCCAATTTGTGTTTTACAAAGTTTTTCTCTCTTATTCATTAATAGAAGTTGGGTTTCACTATATTTATGTTTTTCTGGCAATATCTCTATGTATTTCCTTGTTACATATTTGCTATATTTTGGTCTTTGTGTCATTCTGAAAACAATCCAGATCATATGAAGAACATTTTTTCTAAATCCTTAATCAATAAGGATAACACTCTAGCCAACACCCAATAACTCCCAGGGCCAAGATCTATTACTTCCACAAATAAAAAAAATAATCAATTCAATTTATTGGTTATGCAACCTGAATCAATTAAAGGTTCAAATTTGATAGAGTACAAGACTACTTATGTTGGGGTAGATATTATTCCAATAAATGTTTTTTATTTATTTGAATGGAATAGACAAATATGTTATATTATTTCTCGAAGGTTGATCAAGTCGAATGTGAATGTGAGAAAGTTATAGAGTATGATAATTAAATTATCTCAACATCTCAATAATGAAAAGACCATTAACAAAATCAAGGATAAAAAAATAAGGGAGTTGGAAAGTCAAATTTCCTCAATCATTGATGCCAAGAGAGTGACTAAAAACTATAAAGGGATTCTTGATGAAAAGGAAGAAGAGATAAAGAACCAAAAATTTAATTTGAAAAATTCTCATTTTAAACTTATTGAATCTAAATAATTGATTGAAGCTTATCAAGAAAGAGATAGATCATAGTCATAGAATGTTTCTATGATAGAGTATACTACAACACTAACCAAATATATTACTAGATTGAAAATAGAAAAAGAAAAAGTTCAACAGAAATATGCAAAAGAAATTAATAAAATTCACAAAGGGAATCAAGTTCATGATTCCTCAACATAACTAGTGTTACTTGTCGTAGCTTCAAGTATAGTTTTGTATCATCAAGAAATAAATAAGCAAAGGGAAATGTATATAAAGGATCTTGAGGAACAAGTTGAACAAAAACTGTAGAACATTAATACTCTATTTGAAGAAAAGAAAAATTTGAATAAATGGCTAGAGGATACATTAGAGAAAACAGACGGAACATGACACTAAGTTGAAACAAGGAAAATACTTTGGGATCAGATCATTCATGTGATGTATCAGTTCAAATTTCATATTGATCTACACAGACATTGTGAAACTATTACCATATAGAATGCTCGAGTAGATATTAGTAATCATCTGCCTGACATTGAAAAGAAAATACCACATGCAAAAAGGATTATTGAATTTATTAATTCCGTCTGAGACCAAAAATTTAAATCATCCGTAGTTAGAGATAGATTTAAATCAATTTAAAATTTTACAAATGTTATAGAAAAAAGGAGAATTTCTTAAATCCCTCATCAAGAAAATTGAGGAATTTCACCAATCAATTATCAAATTTAAGAGGCAATTCAAAAAAATTAGAAAGTTTGGTTTTTGATATTCCTGGACGATTGACCCTTGACTACACTCAAAGGATGATCATACATAATTGTTAGTTTACTTTTGGAGTGATATGAAATTTTCTATAAATGAAAATGAAGTTTTCTTAGGAAAAAACTATCCTCAATTCATAGGGGAAAAATTTTAGTATTTTTTCAATGCTCATTGATTCCTAGTAAGTCATCTTGCTAGTTCTTATTCAATGACCGCATAACTAGAGATATTGTACTGGAAAATGATAAAGAAACCATTTCCAACAAGTTCAAAATGGAATTATATGCTTATATTTAAGAATGTTCCCTTGAAACATCAACATGAAATGGTTACACAAACTGAAGAAGGAAATTAAGCAATAATCAAAGAATAAGAAAATCCTATGGAAATTGTTGGAAGATTGGTTGTTGTCATTGATTTCAACCCTAGTCATTGGTTGTAGTCATTGATGTCAACCCTAGCCATTGGATTTTGGACCCCACAATTGATCAAAGTACATAGAGATGAAGGAAATTACACCTTAAGATACAACACCCATGGATGGATAGTATAATTCATGCCGCTTCCAGTGGTATGTGGCATGTCACATGGATCCTCACGATTGAGGAGAAATGAATTTTTGAAGATGACAATGTGAATTGAAACATAAACTACATGTCGTCCCTAATGTTAAAAGAAAGTGACATAAAGGGTATAAATACATATCATTATACATTCATTTTGAACAAACAATTTTGTTAATGAACAAGGAGATATAAGTCAAATTTCAGAGGAAATATGAAGTAAACAAGGTCGAATTTTAAAGGAGGATGAAGTCTTTTGGTGATGTATTCTAAGGTATGTTATTTATAGGTCATCTTACCATTTTCACTATAACTTTGTTTATAGAACAATTCAGATGGTGAAATTTGGAGGCTATTGAGAAGACATATCTAGGTACATGTGGTAAACATTTTATCTCTTTATTCATTATAATTTTGGAGATACAGTCTCTAGAATATAGGGTTTTTTACTATTCCTCAAGCTAGTCATAAAAATGTGTTCCAAGTAAAACAATAATAGCTTATTAATAGATAATCCAAATGAAATGAGACCAATTGCATTGGAACGAGTACGGGTTGTAGTTTCTTGTGTACAAATTTTAGAATCTAATGTTAAATATTGAGCGTGGGGCATTATGTACAAGGTCACTCTCCTGAATAAACCATAATTGAATAAGGTCTACCGTTTTCTCTATAAATCATTTTATGGGAGATTTAAAGTAGTGAAACTTGGAGGAGTTTCAGAGAATACATTGAGTAATATTAACTACAGGATCTGAGTATCCCAAGAAGTGAATAATTGCAGAATTTGAACAAGTCTCGGGAAACATTATCAATTTCTATGTGATGGATGGTTGATGGTGATAATTTAATGTAAATTTTTATTATTTCTCATATATTCTTGGGTGGAAGGAAGGGGAAAGGATGGAGAGGTCAAACCTCTCTTGATATTGGAGGATTGTATCTTCCTTTTGGAGGTTTATCCCTCCCTTTATATTTGGAAGTTGTAGCTTCCTTTGGAAGTCATTACTTACCTTGAACAATAACTATTGATTATTTCTCATATATTGTGCATGGTGTATTTTGGTGTATTGGTGTAACTCTTCTCCTATTGTTCATTTCTCAATGGATATAATTGAATATATAATATGGTTGAAGTATAAGTTGTTTTCTTTTTTAAATTGTACTTGATATTGATTCACCCCCCTCTCAGTATCAACAATTGGTATCAAAGCGGGTTACCTTCAGTACATTTTAACCACTGGAAGGAAGATCCTAAGAAGAAATGGAAGACAACATTCCAAATGGGATTCCACCATTTGATGGAAGAAATTTTGAATACTGGAGTAATAGAATGGAAAATTACTTGAGAGCCCTTAGGGCATATGTTTGATTCTCAATTTCTTCAGGATACAAGGATTTGAAGAAACCAAAGACTGCAACTCAAAAGGAAGCAAGAAGGAACAACAAATTGGCAATAGATACCATCTTGGATGGATTGACAAATTCACTGAAATCCAAGGTGGGATCATGTGCATCATAAAAAGAGATTTGGGACAAGCTACAGGACCTTTGTGAAAGATAATAAGCAGAAGAAGAAGAAGAAGAAGAATAAGAAGTTGAAGCAAATTACAACATCTCATATTTCAAAGAAGCCAATAGAGGTGAGTTCTTTTGATTTAATTGTGAAGGAGTAGGACATGTTGAATTTGAATGTACTTATCCAAGGATTGAAAGAGATGATACTGAAGAAGAAAATTCCAATGAAGAAGAATAAAATCGTGGAGAAAAACTGATTCAACAAGAATATGATAATCTTAAAAAATTGAAGCATGTTGAGATTGAAAATAGCAGGCTCAAAAACATGCATAGAAAACTAAGAAGTGAATTGGTTAGTTGTGAAAAGACAATTGAAATTTTGAAGAAACAATTAGAATACTTTGATAAACTAAGAGAAGAAACCATTTCCTTGAAAACTCTACTCGAAGAAGCAAGAAGAATAGGAGAAGTAAGGAATGTCCAAATGATGAAGAAAGAAGAAGATTGTGAGAAACTTGAAAAAGAAGTTGTCTCATTGAGGAAGAGCTTAAGAAACTCTCAAGTGCCAAAATACTTAACACATATTGGATGCAAGGGTGAAACTTCATACAAAGAAGATGCAAATACCAACAATAAGGTTGAAGAAACATCTACACAGACAGTTGATGAGAAGTGGACCAGGATACCAGAAAGAAGGAATGATTACAAAAGAGATGAATATCCAAGAAGACCTCCTACCTTCAGGAATCAAAGAAGCTTCAATCAGTATGAAGGAAACTATAGAAGAGTATCTATCATGAACCCAGATGGAATACATAACAAAGAAGGTCACTTACTCTCAGGTATCAAAATTTCTTTCTTGGTCATTGTTATACTTGCAAAACTTTTCAACATAAGGAAATTCATTGCAGAATCAATGAAAGGAACAACTATGCAAGAAACATGAATGTTGTAAATAGAAGATATGGAAACAATCGTGGATTTTTCAACAAAACTTATAATTCATTTTCCCCATTGATGGAAAAAATATTGTCTGCTACAAATGTAATTATCTTGGTCACAAAGCATGAGATTGAAGATATATGAATGAAGATGCTCCTATGCCAAATGTCCCTATGCCAACCACAGTATGGAGAAGGAAAGAGATTCCAAACAATGAATATTGTCGAATAGAATTGACCGCTGAAGAATTTAAAGAAGAAGATGAATGGTACATAGAGAATGGATGTTATTCACACATGATTGGGGATCAAGACAAATTCATCATCTTGAAGAGAAAGGGTGGCCATGTTGCATTTGTAGATGACTCATCTACCAAAATACTTGGAAAAGGTGTAGTAGATATTGGAAGAAAAAATGTAAAAGCAAAGAATGTCCTATTGGTTGAAGACTTGAAGCATAATATACTCAGTGATAGTAAAATGTGTGATCAAGGATATACTCTCACGCTTGAATCAGAAAGATGCAAAATCAAAGAATAAGGTTCAGGAAGATTGGTTGTAACTGCAACAAGAATACCAGGTAACATATACGTCCTAGATCCATGAAAAATCTCCAAGAAAGAAAGAGAACATAAAAATGAAGTGTTATTAAGTGCTATATGTTCAAGGGGAGTAACCCCAAAGAAGAGAGTTACCTTTTTCCATTAAACTCGGAGGGAGAATCCCCACCCTTTTCCATTGATGTCCAAGGGGGAGAGAAACCAAGAGCATGAGGAAAGGGGGAGCATGAGTGTTTCCATCAATAAAACAGGGGGAGATTGTTGGAAGCTTGGTTGTTGTCATTGATGTCACCTGTAGTCATTGGTTGTAGTCATTGATGTCAACCCTAGCCATTGGATTTTGGACCCCACAGTTGATCGAAGTAGATATAGATGAAGGAAATTACACATGAAGATACAACACCCATGGATGGATAGTTTAATTCATGTCGCCTCTGGTGGTATGTGGAATGTCACGTGGGTCCTCACGATTGAGGAGAAATGATTTTTTGAAGATGAAAATGTGAATTGAAACATAAACTACATGCACTACTACATATGGGCGGATTATTCCACGAAAATTTTCCACCCTTCAACTAGTTTCATATTTTTTTTAAACAAGGAAGGATTTTCGCCACTATTTCCACGAAAGTTCATCGCAATATCGATGAAAATCTTATTTAAATCTAGTCAGGGTTTTCGTCGCTATGGTGACTAACTTTTGTGGCAATAGTGACGCAAATTTTGCCTATCTCATTGGTCGGTGTTAATGGCTAGTTGACTATTTTATCTATATATACGTGAGTTTAAGAGACTTTGTGACACAATTTCTATAGTTGCGACATTGTTCTTGGATTTTGTTTGAGCTGTTTATTTTTTTCGTCACCCACTAGTTGAACAAATCCAATTCTCGATCTACATAGATCGGATTTTGAACTTGCAAGGTTAGTATGTTATTTTTTATTGATGTACTCATTTAACTTGTAAATTTTTTTTCAAATGTCCAAATTTCATTTAGCTTGTTTTTTCCTTGAT
>ML802916.1:0-18556 GCA_009831015.1 Picea engelmannii
CATGACATGTACTATCCATATAGAATAATATTATCTGAAGATATATCATAACTCATACCATTACGCATCAAACAAACTTGGGTCCATTACCCAAACCTGGGGTCTCCAACTTCTCATGGCCATAACTCTCTAATCGTGAGGAATTATGTGGCGTTCCACATACCACTGGAAATGACATGAAAAGAACTATCCATATAGGATATTTTCCCTGACAAATTCACTTTCCTTCATCTCATTATTCCACAATTAAGCATGGTTTCTCTTACTCCATAAAGCGTCTTCTCGTGAGGGATTTCAACATAAGGGGACCACTTTGGAGTTCATCCATATTTAATTCTTATCAACCATGACAAAACAATAATGAATCATATTTATATCAAACAATATTGGGTCCATTACCTAAACCTTTGTGCTATGGGGATTTTTTAAAGGGTTGACATCAATGACAACCAACCTTAATCAACAAAACCTGGGTCAGCCCATAAGTCCAAAAAATGGTTTTGTTCTCGATTAGAACTCAGAAGGAGAGCCAGGAAAGGGTTTGGTGAAGAAGATGCAGTAGTAGAAAGGGATGTTCAGGCCATGGAATCCTACGAAGAAAGAGATCGAAATATGGTTAGAGACAAAGTAGTCGGATTTCACGCAGAAAGACAATAAGGGTTCCAGGTATACATCGTGTCAGTACCTGCAAAGATATATGTTTAATAATCTACATGAATCATACTTTAGTTTCTTTCCACAATTATTACAGAAACGGTTGTTATGGTTGAAGGATACCCATCTGACTAATTGTATTAGGGCAGTAGTGTGGACTACTGAAAATATTGCATGGTTGGAAAGAGTTAATAATAAATTCACATGGGAAGTGGATTTTTGGTTAGACAACATTATTGTGAGGTTTATCACTGATTTTGCAGTTGATACAGTGAATTCATACACTTTTGCAGAGGAGTATTTCTTGAGGGTACCCAGAGGGAGGTATATTAGGCCTCTTTACACGTCAATCAAAAAATTATTACATGATAAAGGCATGATGACCATGTAATCATACAGCTAGATCACTCTGCGCACATGGGGGAGTTGGGGGAATCACTAAGGAAGATCTGAGAAATGGAGAAGGCTCTGGAGAGTAGCCAGAAGAAGGAGGTAAGGACCCCATCATGATGGATGATGAATAGACCAGGGAAATCATAAGGAGTGCAGGTGTGATGTGAAGCGGATGACACTACCAGTATAGGATGAATAATAGAAGAGGGTTGTAGCACAGTGAGAAGGCTTAGACAACGATGAGGAAGAGGTAGAGGATCTCCATGCCACCGGGAATATTGAGGATATCTTGCATGCCACATATGAGCGGAAAACTAAAGGTCATGGTTCCGATGTAGAAGAAGGCTCTCTATTCCAGATACGAATTAGTGTGGAACCCACAACCCCATGTGCGGCTAACACAACTAAAGAAGAAAAAGAAGTTAACCAACAAGTGGTTAGTGGTAGATGAATTTTTTCAGGACATGGGTGTAGTAGAAAAAGTGCAAGTTCAACAAGTAGTAGTCAAGTTTCTACAGCGCGCAAAGGTGGGAGTTCAACAAATTTCACAATGGCAAGACAAGATCCAACCATCAGGTTACTAGAGTTCCGAGGGGATGGGTCAAATGACCCAGAATTTTTTTTTTTCATCTGTGAGAATATATGGGTAGCAAAGTATATTACAAACAAGGATACAAAGGTTTCACAGTTGTAAATCATTTTTTGAGACCCCGCATTAGATTGGTACATGGGTCTCTCAACAAATAACGCAACAGGAACACCTACAATTGTAGAAAATGTGAAGAGGAAGTTAATAAATGAATTTCATAAGATCAGTTCAGAAGTTATGATTGAAATGATAGAGATCAAGCAGAAACCAGGAGAATCAGTCTAGGAAGTGGAACAAAAATTCAAGAGGTTAAAAGGTAAGTTAAAATACACTATTACTAATACACAACATATGCATTTGTTTGTTAATTCTTTGTTTCCACACTTGAAGTATCCTTTGAGACAGCAAAAATTCCAAAGTCAGGGTGAGGCCTTGCAGGCATCCTTACAGCTAGAGGAAAACCAATACAAGCATAGAGATCCATTTGTGGAAGAGTTGAAGAAAGATCTGAAGAACTTAACATTCTAGTTAAATTAGAACAAAGGAAAGGAGAAAAGAGAAGATGTCTGGTGTACAATGTGAAGGACAGAAGATCATCACAAGAATGAGTGTCCATTAGTTTCACAGTATATTGGAGTGGTTATGCCAAACCCTTTGGCCCCATGAGGACCATGGTGTGAGATTTGAAAAACACATGGGCAGGATCCCTATCATTTCCCCCTAATGTAGAAATATCAGACAGCTCCGAAGAGTACATATTGAAACTTTTGTAAGTCATTTGAACATGAAGAAAAGGATTGTATAACCTTGGAGATGATGAAAGAAAGGATTGCAAATACATACACGGTGTAGGATGAACATGTAATAGGAAAATATGTGAAGCAACCATATTATAATACTGCACAGCAACCACAGTACAATCTAGCTCATAAATTTGTAGCACAACCACAGTATAATGCGCAGCAGTTTCAAGGGAAACAACAGTATAACCCTACACAATAGTGCGTAACACCATAGTTGTACAATAACCCACAGTCATAGTATAATCAAGGACCTCAGTATAACACACCACGCGGAGACAACCAGGTCAACAGAGGAGGAGGTCATGGAGGAAGAGGTTTTGGAGGAGCTTGAGGACCAGTAGTGTTTCATAAATGACAAAAACCAAGGCACTATGCAAGAGACTTCCCACAGCCACCTGCGACATGTATGTATTTTTGCGCAACAGATCATGAAATAGAGGATTTTCCAACACTGTTGATAAAAATACAGGACAAGAGGAACCAGACTAATCAAAACGTGAAATGGATCAGGGTGGAACATAGAGAATAAGACAGGAAGAAGATTAACATAGTGATTAGAGGTGGATCCAAAATAGGATAATATGCAGCCAAGAAGGATCAGGACCAGTACTAGTGTATTAGGAAGAACAAAACGCCTGAACAGAAGTTTGATGCGTGCAAAGAGAAAGATATATTCAAAGAAGCTGGACAATAGATCTTGAAGGAAAATATTGTGTCCACTTCAGGAACAAAGCTAGTAGATGAGATATCAGTCTATAACATGCCCTCATTATTTGATCAAACCAATCAAGATCAGTCTTCAGAAAAAGTAAGTAACTTAAGAAACTTTTTGGGAGCTTGCGTCAAATTGTTGAGTGATAAAAATTCCTTACAAGTACTGCAAAATTTATTAGAAAAGTGTAATATTGGAGAAGAGGGTGTAAAAAGGGTAAATCAAGTCTGAAAGAAGAGAATAACTAGTAGGGAATTCATATTTAATTCCAACATGGGAGTTTTCAATATGGGGGATATTATACTAGATTTAGGATCTAAGGTCAATGTTTTTCCAAAGAAAAATTGGGAAGCTATGGGAGAACCACAATTAGGGTATTCACCTATTTAGTTGAATCTGGAAGATCATCGCAGAGTGGTGCCAATAGGTAGGTTGAAGGGGATTCTAGTTGATCTAGATGGTGCGTGCACCATGGCTGACTGTGAAGTCATTGATATAGTAGACAATACTTCTCCATATCCAACACTGTTGGGTTTGGATTGGGCCTTTGATAACCAAGCTATTATTAATTTGAAGACAAAGAAGATGATATTTGAGTCTGGAGAATACAGATTTATTGCACCTTTGGATCCCTCAGAAGGAGGTAGGTATGTGGAACCTGTGATGGATAATATTCTTACAGAAGATGTGAATCGGCTATACAGGACTATCACACGTGAAGAAGATTATATCAACCCAATTGTAGATGGCATGCTCAGTTTGAGGAGTATTAGTTCTTGCGCTTCAAACTTTGACACAGGACTAGAAAACTGGCAACAAATATTACATGAATTATCTACCAGGATATGTGCCATAATGACGCGCGCACTAAGGTGGGTTGGTACAGAGGTGAGAGAACCTCCCATTTTTTATGGATTAAATGATTTAGAATATTTTTTATGAAATATGAGGTATGATTTATGGAAAATCAAAGATTGCCAGCATTAGATATTGCTTTAAAATCTACACCTGCAAAATGGTGGGGTACACACAAGGCAAAGATCAACAATTGGTTTCAGTGTAAAAGGCTATTGCGCATCAGATTTGGCACAGAGAAGGAACACAAATATGAGGAGAAATATGAAGGATTTGGATAACTCTAAGAGCATGTAGAGAAGTGCATAGTTCAATGGAGATTAGTACCACTAGAATAATGGCCACACCATTTTATTCACACACTAGAAGGAATTCCAGAGAACTGGTACACAGAAAAAGAATAGCATGGAGAAACTGCTAATTGGGAAGAAATACATAAGATATTTGTAGTTACATTTTTCTTTTAGCATGGCAATCCATAGATGGATATAGCACTGAAAGTGGTAAGAGACGGGATATTTGAATAACCGAAATTTGAAATAATTGCGGCATCTCATAGGCAGGCTAGTCAAACAGTCAAACAATTGCTACACTATTATCATGTAGCAGAAGAAAAAGAACCTAAAGAAGATAATCCATGCAACATCCAGATCCAAGCAGTAGAAGGTGAAAGGAAAGTAGAAGGTCCCAAGCTAGACTCTAAATATTATGTTGCACCTTTAAAGATTAAGAAGGTCAACATTGGAACTGCAGATAACCCAAAGATGGCTAGTATTGGAGATTATTGGGATCATCAGACAGTAGAAATAATCATAGAATTATTGTGCGAGTATAGTGACTTATTTCCAGTAACATTTTCAGACATGAAGGGGATAGCAGGAGATCTAGGAGAGATCAAAATCTCATTGAAACCAGAAGAAAAACCTATCATACAAAGGCCGTACAAATTGCAGATGAATATTTTGTTGACATTATTGAGATTTTGAGTACATGCTTTGCACCAAGAGAATTTACAACTACGCAGAAGAATATTTTGGTGGTCAGAGTTGTCGATTATCAGTTGATTGCCGATCATTTATACAAACTTGGAGCAAATAGAATATTGAGGAGATGTGTGATGGAGCATGAAACACCCATTATTTTGGCAGAATCACATGAAGGAATTGCAAGAGGACACTACGCAGGAAAATATAGCAAGCAAAAGGTATTACGCGCAGGATTGTGGTGGCCCACGGTTCATAAGGATTCAAAGGAATACTATCAGAAGTGTGATGTTTTTCAAAGAGTTGGGAATCCATCCAGGAGGGATGAGATGCCACTAAGACCACAAGTTACTTTACAAATGTTTGATAAATGGGAAATAGATTTTGTAGGTCCAATTAACCCACTAGAAAGAATATCATGAGCTAGATACATTATTACAACAACATAATACTTGACTGGATGGGAAAAGGAAGCGCCAATTAAGGATTTCAGTGTAGATACTGCAACATGCTTTTTATTTGAGAATGTAGTGACAAGATTTGGATGTCCAAGAATATTTATGAGTGATCAGGGGACTCACTTCATCAATAGTACAATTGAGGTTATGCTTGAAGATTTTAAGATATACCACCAGAAGAGTACTCCTTACCACCCTCAAGGAAATGGAATAGTTGAAGCCTTCAACAAGATTTTGGAAAATTCCTTGACAAAAATTTGTAATGTAAACAAAGATGATTGGGATTTGAAGGTAACAACAGTGCTTTGGGCTTACAGAACTACCTGCAAGAAATTAATAGGAAAAACACCCTTTAGATTGGTATATGGACAGGAGACAATAGTTCCCTTAGATTATTTAATGTCAAGTATGTGCATTGCAACAATTATAGACATGACAGAAAATGGCGCAGCATAGGAAAGATTGGCTCAATTGATAGAATTAGAAGAATACAAAATCATGGCAGGTTTCCATAAAGAAGTATAGAAGGAAAAGGATAAATCATGGCATGAAAGACATATCAAGAAGAAGTTTAAGGGAGGATATTTGGTTCTCCTCTATGATAGTAAACATTTGCAGCACCTAGGGAAGCTAAGAATGCATTGGCTAGGGCCATATCAGATCAAGTTTGTTACAAATGGAGGTGTTGTACAATTGCGAGACTTAACAAGAAAGGAAGTGCAAGGAATGGTGAATGCTAGTCGACTAAAACTGCATAGGGACAATCGACCTACTAACTCTCAATAGTTGTAGTGCAACAAGTAGACTTATATATATTGTAAATAGTAGGATCTACAAGAAGAAAAAGGAAAATAAAAACAGAAAAATGAAGAAAAATCCAAAAATAAGTAATTCAGGAATGACAACACACAACAACTAGTATGACATAATTTGGAAGACTATGCGCAGGAAAATTAGACACTACGCAAATGACCAGAAAAAGTGAAAAATAAGATAGAACATTAATGACCAGGTCTATAAAAAGGGAAAAGCACGGGAAATTTCAACACTTAGCGAATTTTGAGCAACTGAGCACTTGAGAGAGCAAGCAAAGGGTGATAGATAAAGAGGATAATTCAATCACTTGAGTGCAATAATTTTTTGATGGCACCCCCGAAAGTTGGCACTCCTAAACGATTTGTGCAAGTAACCCGATAGTCTGGCAGGAAGAAGGAATGAATGGAAGAACTGGAGCATTTTGTGGAGCTAGAGGACATAAACACATCTGAGACTGAATCAATCAGTCCCACTAGAGTAGAGGAAGAACTATCAACTATGAAATAGGTTCAAGAGGGTAAAAGCGCAGAAAAAACTAATGGCAACGTGAACTCTAGTTTTGAAAACCCTGTGGCAACAGAGGAAAAGGACAAAAAGAAGCAGAAATCCAGCTCAGACAAAGTCCTGGTCGAAGACATCACAGACTAGTAGGAAATGGAGGGAGAGGAAGAAGAAGAACATGAGGATGAAGCCACATAAGAAAACCTATCAGTAGGTCAAAAGAGGAAAGAACCAAGCGCGTAGGAAATTACATTACCCCATCTTCTTGATGATGTAGTCGTAGTGGAAGACATGTTAGGGAAGGTGCCAAATATAAAGTACATGGAGTGTGACATAACCGACAAAAAAAAGTTTCCAAACTTCATGCAGGAAGCGTACTTGGAGGACGGGGGGAGGTAGGACCCCTAGGGAAACCTATTCTGAAGCCCACGTATTGGGTCACAGGTCTCTATAATTCAGGTGTGATGACTCTATTGGACATACCGCATTTTGGGCATGATAAAAATGTGGGGTTGTGTGTAAAAATGTTATTGTCCAGGGTACATGGAGGTATCATGTGGATGGAAATATCGGTCCCCATATATGTGGATCTCATAGCGAAGATCACAAGATTTCCTACCAACAGGGTAAAGCCAGAGGACTACCTTGAAAATAAATCCAGGCATAAAGAGATTGCAGACAAAGTGAAAACACAGTTCAAGACAAACAAGGGAACTCGAGGAATAATAATAAAGGACAGTAATGATTAGGAAACAAAGTTTTCTACAAAATTGATGGCCTACAAATTGTTGAGAAAGTGCAAAAAGGAAGAATCCCCAGCAGGAGTGATAGCAATAGTTGCACAGTGCGCAAAGGGAGTAGTATTCAACTGGGCACCCTATCTATTGAATCAATTTCTGGTGGATTGTAGAGATGCATAGGATAATGGAACATAATTCCATTACTCATGGTTCTGAATAATGATCACATTGGTGGGCTGGTAAGAGCCCAAATTTTCATCTTTTCTAGACAGGAAGGGGAAATGTTATGTAGCGCACTAAAAAACTTTGTAGCAGGAAAAGGACCCTAAGAATCAGCAGAATTATAGCACGTTATTCTCCATGTTCTTGTAGGATATGCAACAAAAGGCAGCCAATGTATGGAGGATCCCAATGGAAGTGATCCAAGGAAATGAAGGGATTGCAAATTTCAAAGCTTAAAGACATCATTTATGGATCTAGGCCACTAGGGACCCAAAGAAGAAGTGGTTGGAAATGAGATACTTCACATCAAGGGAAGAGATAGACTGGATTGTGAAATATTTTCCCGCGTAGTGGAAGGCTCCAGCACCACAAAAGAAGGAACCAAACCTAAGGTTCCATCAAAGGCAGGAACATCCAAAAAGGCAAGAAGTCCGGCTAAAAAATAATAGGAAGGTTGTAGAGAACGATCAAGCTTCAGGAAGCAGTGCAGCTAGCAAAAAGCCCAGAAAGAAAGAGACGATATCAAGGACATAAGTCAAAGGGGATGGCGAGAAGGATAGTTCTAGTCTAACGAAATTAAAATATGGGGAAATAGAAAATATGAAAACTTAGGTGTAGACCTCAACCCCAACTAAGAAGAGAATGGGAACACAGGAAGAAAAAATCAGGAAAAAGATGAAGTATCACAAAAATCCTCCAACTATCACTATGACAGAGGATGATGTCGAGTTGGTAGTAGACAAAGTCCAAGATACAGGAGAGGATGTAGTATGCGCAATAGAGGAAAAAAGGGGGGAGATCATGGAAAAACTAGTATAAGTACATGACATCTTACAAAGTCTGCAACTCAATACAACACATCACCCAACAATGCAACAGATAGAAAAAGACCACGAAACATCAGCGCAGAAGGAGCAGGAAGAGACCGTGAAGACTAGATTAGTGAGCAGTCACAAATTCACATTCAAGCAAGACATGTTGGAGATGGATGAAAAGACAGCACAAAGACCAGTAAAGGACATGCAACATATGCAGTTTTTAATGGAAAAAATACCCACAAAAGAATTATATGGACTGCAAGCAAGTGTAATGAAGGAAGTGCAATCTAGAGCTAGGGCGGTTTCCACCAACCTAGCAATCAATTGTGAGGTGAAAGATATTCTACAAGTGACATGTACACAAATCATGCTAGAAAAGGAGGAAGAGAAGCAGTGCACCAATAATTTGGAGAAGAATCTCACAGAGGTATACAGGAGTATACCTGATTGCGTGCAAGCATAAGAGGTTACAATAGAAGTGAAGATACAACAAATTGCACAGACCATGGAGAGATACAAGCAAGAAATAGTGGAGTTAAAAGAGAATTTAACTTCGAGCACACCTCCATAAGTGTGAGAGTAGAGGGATAAAGAGGATACTATGCACGTAGAGAGTATAGTGCAGGAGGTTAAACAAGTGGCAGAATTTTATAACAAGACTGCACAAATTTGGAAAAGCCTAGAAGAGGATGAAAAGATCCAATAGTTGGAGCAGAGGGAGGAAAAATTGAACGTTGTGATTCAGGATTTGAAGAAGATACAAAAGCTATGGATATATCCTTTAGAATGAAGTAAACACATAAACTGGAGAACTTGCAGGAACAAGTAACAACTTTGTAGGAGCAGAAACAAGCAAGGCAGGATCAGTTGGATCCATTACAACAACAAGCAGAAGGAATGATAGACGAGCTCCAAACAGACAAGGAAAATTGGGAACATGAACTCACCAAAAGTATAGAAGTGCTGACATAGCACATAACAATGCAGGGTTTGGAGACATTAGAAGGGAAGAGCACAGAGGCCAAAGAGAAAGTGACAGAACTAGCAAAGAAGTTTCATGTGTTGGAGGTAGCGTTGCAGAGGGTGCACTAAGACTAAGTGGCTCGGGACGAGCGACATGTTAGTGTTGGCGGGTTGTTGGAACAGGAATGTTTGGAGAATGGTGCAGTAAGTGAGTCAGAATAGCGTGCAACATTTTGAGGAAAACCAGTGCACGCAACAAGATTTGCGGAAATCCAGTGCAAATGTGAACAAACCTAGCCTAGTTAGGGTTAGGGTTTTTGGGATGGATTGTAAGGGTTTCTAACCCATTTTTGTAATATAAATCATTTGTATAAGGTATATTAGAAGATCATCAATCATTATGATAGGAATCTATTGATCCATAGTAGTATATTTCTTGTTTTGGAGAACCTTTTTGGAGTCTTTGTGAAATGGAATCTGTTTTGAGAGTTGTAGAGCTTGGATGAGGTCGAAGTAGCTGAGGATCAGGTCGCAAGTTGTGGAGCTTGATGTGATCCTGGTCCTCCTCACTACTCACTAATCTAATGTAATGCACACATGGATTTTTGATGAATAAGAATAAAGAAGTAGAAGATCTTTGTGGATGTATTCCCAGGGGGGATAAACCATCTATGCAATGTGTGCTAATGTGTTATTGATTCTGCAGTTATCAATGAATGGTTAGATAGATGAATGGATGATTTATTTACAGTGAGCATTAGATTAAATGTGAAAATGAATGGATGAATGGATCTCATGAATAGTAGAATAGAATGCATGGTTAATAAGAAGTAATAAAGAACATCCACCAATCCCTTCCATGACTTCAAACATTTGATTCCTACATTCCCCCATAAACCATCTCGGGTGAGACTGCATTGTGCACTTTGTTCACGGTGTAACCTTCGGGTTTACCAGAAGGGTCGATGGTGATAAGGGTTTTGTTGGAGAACTAAGGTAGAACCTGGGTCATCCCATAAGTCCAACAAGAATTATTTCCAAAAATTGTTGGTGGAAGTTGGATCATGGTCAAATACAATAGAATGAGGCATGCCATGAATTTTGAATCTATTATCAATAAAAAATTGAACCATTGTGTATGTGGTGAGTGAGTGTTGAAGAGAATGGAAATGAGCATATTTGGACATAATATCTACTACCACCATGATGACTAACTTATTGCATGATTTAGGTAGTCCAACAATGAAATCCATAGAAATATCCCTCCAAATAGCAGGGGAATCGGGAGTGGTGGGAGTGTAACTGGAGATTTGATTGTTTCTCCCTTATTGGGTTGACATGTATCACATTCAGCCACAAAGGTTTGGACATCCTATTTCATACCGTCCCAGAAAAAAGAACGTTTGACCCATTCATAGGTTTTGGTAAACCCATAATGCCCAATTGTGGGTGAAGCATGAAGCTCATAAAGAATCGTGTATTTAAGTTGCGATTGTTTTCTTAAATACAAATGTCATGAATCTCTTCTATGTGCCAAGAGTACCTTGGAGAATATTGAGAATGGTGTTGCAATTGTTGGATCAGGAAAGAAATTTTGGGGTCTTGTATCCTTTCCTGGAGAACATATTGGAGCAAATCTGGTACAATGAAGGAGAGGGAAGAGAGGGGCCCTTCTTCTTCATACTTCCTAGAAAGAGCGTCAACATCCACATTTTATTTTCCCTTATTGTAAATTATCTCATAATCATATCCAAATATCATGGACACCCATTTTTTGTGCTCCAGGGTTGAAATTCATTGTTCCAGAAAATACATCAGGCTTTGCTAATTAGTTTTAATTTGAAAGTGTTTCCCCAATAGATAAGTATGTCAGAGTTCCACATCATGCAGAATAGACAAAATTTCCTTTTCATAGATTTATTGGCCCAAATATCTCTCTGAAACTTGTTTTCTAGTGAAATCCAAAGACCTGTCATCTTGCATGAGAACTTCCCCAATTCCTTTCCATAAAGCATCACATTCTAAGAAAAAACTCTTGGTGAAGTTAGGAAGTGCCAGGATAGGAGTTATTCACATAGCCTCTTTCAAGGAGTCGAAGGATTGATTAGTAGTTGAATTCCAAGTGAAAGAATTATTTTTAAGGAGAGTAGTGAGAGGTGACACAATTTTTCCATAATTCTAAACAAACTTGAGAAAATAGCTCATTAAACCCAGAAAACCATGCAATCTCTTAATATTTTTAGGGTGAGGCCAATCCTTCATAGCTTCAATTTTCTTAGGATCCACCCTTATGCCATCCTTGCCAACAATATGACCTGGTTACTCTACTTTCGAGGCTCCAAAGGAACATTTATACTGTTTGAGGAAACTTTTGTGCTGGGAGAGTAGATGGAGAACTTGATTCACATGGGAAATATGGGCTTTCCAAGTCTTACTCTAGATGAGAATATCATCAAAAAAAACTTAGACTAAATGATGAAGGAAGGGATGGAAGACATGATTCATGAGACTTTGGAAAGTGGAGGGAGCATTACACAAGCCAAAGGGAATCACCAAGAACTCATAGTGACCCTCATGATTTCTAAATGAAGTCTTGGGAATGCCTTCCCCTTTCATACGTATCTAGTGGTAGACAGAATGAAGATCAATTTTATTAAAGTATTGAGAATCGCTCAATTCATCAAACAGATCATCAATAACAAGAATGGAAAATTTGTATTTGATGGTGAGTTTGTTGAGGGCATGAAAGTCTGGATGCATGTGCCAAGTTGCTTATTTCTTGAGTACCATGACGACAGGAGATGAACAAGGGTTGGTACTAGGACGGATAACACCTTCTTTGAGCAATTCTCAAACATTTTTCTCAATTCCATTCTTTTGGAAAAAGGGTCGACGATAAGGGTGAACATTGGGAGGAAGATTTCCCAAAACTAGAGGAATGGAATGATGATGAACACCAAGGGAAGGGGGAAGTCCATGGGAAGTGGTAAAAATGGATTGGTGTTGGGAGAGGATAGATTGGAGGTTAGGGTGCATAGAGGGTGTCTCAATTTCTTGAATGGAATGGAGTTTGAAAATAATGCCCGAATGACATTTTTTTAGAATTTTTTCCATTTGATGGGAATTCATGATCTCAAAGGATCTTGTTGTGATGCCTTGGAACTAATATCATTGTCCCTCCTATTGGAATTACATGGTTATTTCCTTAAAATCCATGAGGATGGTGCCCAAAGTGCATAACCATTCAAACCGAGGACAATGTCACAACCACCCATGTCAATAGAAAACATATGAAATTTCAGGTGGTATTGACCAATTTGTGCGTGCACATATTCACAACACCCACCACATTTCATGGAACCAATATTGGCAATCATGATTTGAAAATTGTTGACAACATGGATATAGCAATTGATTTCCTGGGAAATGTGATGGTGAATAAAATTATGGGTGCTACCACTATCAACAAGGATTATGAATTTCGTATTCTTAATGTAGCCAATGAGATTGAGGGTTTGGGGAGCAGAGAATCCAGTGAGGGTGTGAATAAAAATCAATGGTTCAAATTCCGGTGGATCAATAGGTGGAGTAGTATCATCAGTGGGGGGTATCTCTTCCACAAGGGAAGCTTCATTCTCCTCATTGGCAACATCCTTAGAAATGTCCATAAAAATATTTTGTTCCTTACACTTGTACCTGGGAAAATATTTGTCATCACAATTATAGCAAAGACCCTTGAGTTGACCTTTTTTTAGGAGATTTTCCATTCGATCGGAACAAATGATATCAGGGGGTCCTATTGTGATGCCTTGGAACTAATATTGTTGTCCCTCCTATTGGAATTGCATGGTTATTTCCTTAAAATCCATGAGGATGGGTCCCAGAGTGTCTAACCATTCAAACCAAGCACAATGCCACAACCACCCATGTTGATAGAAAACATATGAAATTTCAAGTGGTACTGACCAATTTGTAGGTGCAAATATTCACAATGCCAACCACATTTCATGGAACCGTCATTGGCAATCATGATTTGAAAATTGTTGACAACATGGATATAGCAATTGATTTCATAGGCAATGTGATAGTGAATAAAATTATGGGTGCTACCACTATCAACAAGGATTATGACTTTCATATTCTTAGTGTATCCAATGAGCTTGAGGGTTTAGGGACCAGAAAATCCAGTGAGGGGGTGCAACAAAATCAGTGGTTCAACTTCTGGTGGATCAGTAGGTGGAGTAGTATCTTCAGTGGGGGGTATCTCTTCCATAAGAGAAGCTTCAGTCTCCTCCTCAACAACATCCTTAGAAATGTCCATAAAAATATTGTGTTCCTTACACTTGTGCCCAAGAAAATATTCGTCATCAAAATTATAGCAAAGACCCTTCAATTGGCATTCATCCATTTATGTCCGAGTAAATTTTTTGGATCTTGAGAGGGGTGGTATGAGGGGAAGGATTGGTAGGTCGAGGGTGGGGAAGAAAAGAGGGTTTTTTTTTCTAGGAAATACAACCTATTGTGCTTCTTTGGCTTATTTAGTATCTTCTAACCAAGTCTAGGGGTGATCCATGATGACCTGGGTACGAATTTCATCCTTTAGGCCACTGATAAAACGTTCCTTAAAGAAGGCATCTATCATGCCATCCATTATGAAATCCAAGTACTCAAAGGAGGTTATAAAGTCGTCCATTGTGCCAGATGTTAATGTTTATGGAATTATTATAGTTCTTTTCATTTCAATAGATAAGAGCATCATAAGAACAAGATCACTGAGAAATACACATTCACAAGAGACACAACATTTACCCTGGGAAACCCTCTAGGGGAAGAAAACCCAACAAAAACTTCTTTCTCATAAATTGCTAATACAATGTTCAAGAGATAACTCAAACCAATACAGATAGTCCTCCCCAAAAGATGCACCACTCTTCTTCTCCTCTCTCTAATTGGTAATTGCAGCTTGCCTCATAAGAAAATGAGCAAGTGAGTTGTGTGATAAAGTGAGGCGCTAGCCTCCCTATATATACAAGACTGGCACATGTGAAGGGGCTTCACTGGTAGGGCCGACTTCTCACTTTGGGTGGGTAAACCCACCTTTAATTTAATTCTGGGTCTCAATAATAATTGTTGGGGTCGACTTCTTATTCTACCTATTACAATTGTCCAATGACCAATCTGCAAAAGGGGATTTGGTCCTAATACAATTACCGACATGATTAATCCACAATGGGGATTAATCCTAATAATAAAATAACAATAATAATAAGAATACTCTTCGCAGTTACATTATTTCAACACTCCCCCTTAACAAGAAGGGTCTTCTTCAACAGCATCAGGCGAGAGAGGTATGCATCATCAGTGGCATCAGGAGGACAGTATCGTCAATATCATCTTGAAACATTGGCTAGCACATTTACGAGTCATCGGAAGTTTTCTTTATCGACAGCATCATCATTCTCGAAAGAATGCCATCATCATCTGCGTCAATATGTATCAATAAAAATGATACCTCATCACAACACTAGGCTAACACATCACAGTACTACACTGGCTCAATGTCACAGCTGATAAGCTAGTAGCTCAGTGTCATTCAAATCTTTCTTTACATCTAACAACTAGCTCAGAAGCAAGGTATATATCAACATCTCGCTTTACGTCTAAAAACAAGGTCAGAAGCAAGGAATCATCTTGCTTTACGTCTAACAACTGGGTCAAAAGCAAGGAACACATCAACATCTCTCTTTACATCTAACAACGAGGTCAGAAGTGAGGAATCATCTTGCTTTACGTCTAACAACTGGGTCAGAAGCAAGGAACACATCAACATCTCTCTTAACGTCTAACAATGAGGTCAGAAGCGAGGAATCATCTTGTTTTACATCTAACAACTAGGTCAGAAGCAAGGAATCACACAGCGTCAGGCTTTATGTCTAACACTGAGGTCAAAAGAAATGACTTATCTTGCTTTACGTCTAACAACGAGGTCAGAAGCAAGGAAAACACAGCATCATGCTTTACGTCTAACAGCGAGGTCAGAAGCAATGACTCATCTTGCTTTACGTCTAACAGTGAGGTCAGAAGCAATGACTCATCTTACTTTATGTCTAGCAACGAGGTCAGAAGCAAGGAACACACAGTGTCATGCTTTACGTCTAACAGCGAGGTCAGAAGCAATGACTCATCTTGCTTTACATCTAACAGCGAGGTCAGAAGAAATGACTCATCTTTCTTTACGTCTAACAGCGAGGTCAGAAGCAAGGAATAAATATATATACTCCCTCTTTCAAGGAGGGTCCTTTCGGACTATACCAAGCTTATCTCAAAAGTGTTCAAACTTTACACGAGATAGAGGTTTGGTCAAAACGTCAGTAACCTGTTCATCCATGCTAATGTATTGGAGCTTCAAGGCTCCTCTCTGTACCATGTCACGGATAAAATGATAGTGGATCTCTATGTGCTTCGACCTGTCATGGAATACAAGATTCTTTGTCATCTTTATGCAGCTCTGGTTGTCACATAGAATCACGATTGCTCTCATATCCAAGTCAAATAGGATAGTCAGCAACTTTCGAAGCCATATAGCTTCGCAGCTATCAGAACATGTGGCAATGTACTCTACTTCCGCTGTGTTGAGAGCAATATTTGATTGCTTCCTACTCTGCCACGAGATCATGGTTGATCCCAAACTGAAACAACATCCGGAAGTGCTTTTTCTGTCAACAATGCTTCCTGCCCAATCTGAATCAGTGTATCCACTCAATGTGAAGTCATGATCTCCATCATAGCTGAGACCATAATCCATTGTACCTTTAAGGTACCTCATCACATGTTTTCCATCCACTAGGTGAACACATCTGGGCTCTACCAGAAACTGACTCAAGGTGTTCACTGCAAAACAAATGTCTGGTCTGGTGTTCATCAGGTACATCAGTGATCCAATAATCTGTCTGTACAGTGTGGCATCTGTCAAGTCTGACGAAGTATCGACCAACAGCTTCAGCTTCGGTTCCATGGGTGTATTCATGGACTTACATTCTAGCATGTCGAATCTCTTTAAGATTTCGACTGTGTACTTCCCTTGGTTAAGTAAGATCCTTTTTGGACTCTGCCATACCTCAAGGACTAAGAAATAATGCATTAGGCCAAGGTCTTTCATTTCAAATTCTGCGGCAAGTCTCTTTTTTTCTTTTCTTTTTTTTTTACATTCAACGATGAGATTTTCTTCTCCAGTTAAGAATAAATCATCCACATACAGTAGTAAGGTTATTGGTTCATTATCCATAATTTTGAAGTAGAGATTTGAGTCTACTTTACTCTTGGTAAAGCCTAAGCTCGTCAAGAAACTGTCTATACGGTCATACCAAGCTCTAGGGGCTTGCTTCAATCCGTACAAGGATTTCTTCAATCTGCAGACATGATACTTCCTATCTTCAACCTCAAATCCTTGGGGTTGCTCTATATACACTTCCTCTTCGATAACACCATTTAGGAAAGTTGTCTTCACATCCATCTGGTGCAGCGTCCATTTCATCTTGGCAGCAAGAGCTATAATGGTTCTGATCGAAGTGTATCTGGCCATAGGAGCGAATGTCTCTTCATAATCAATGCCTTCCTTTTGGGAAAAGCCACGAGTGACAAATCTTGCTTTATATTTCTCAATACTTCCATCAGCAGCATGTTTTATTTTGAAGAGCCATTTTGATGATACCACATCCTTTCTTTTTGTTATGGGAACTATTTCCCATACATCATTATTTATTATGGATTGGTATTCCTCTGTCATGGCATCTACCCATTCGTTTTTTGTTTTTTTTTGAATGGCCTCTTCAAAGCATGTAGGTTCTTCATCAAGTAGATTGCACATCAAAGCAATGTAACTAGAGAATGGCTTTGGTCTTTTCACCTGTCTCGTGGTTCCTTCTGGAACACCATACTTATCTCCATCTTGTATAAGATCTCTTGTCCAATCAGGCTTTATTTTATGGGAGAAGGTCATTTGAGGAGGTTCTTGAACTTCTGTTATATCATGGTCTTCAGGAGTCTCCTCATCAAGGGAAGTTACAACTTCCCTTATAGGTTCTGTAGCTCTGGGAACTTCCCTCACAGATTCTGTAGTCCTGGGATTTACAAGTTCCTCTTCATACATTTCTTCAAGATGGCATCTTCTTGATTTCTTAAGTGTTGCTTCTTCATCAAAGGTCACGTCCCTGCTAATCTCAATATGGCGGTGACCAGGTATGTAGATTCTGAAGGCCTTGTATACCTCATAGTATCCCACAAATATTCCCTTCTTTCCGGAGGGTTCCAACTTGTTTCTTTTCCCTTTTGGTATATGAATAAACACTGGACAACCAAATATTTTGAGATGGCTTACCTCTAGCTTCTTTCCAGTGAACATTTATTCTGGGGTAGTGAACCCAAGTGCGCTATGGGATAATCGGTTCTGCACATAGACAACTGCCATCGCTGCTTCTGCCCATAAGCACATAGGAAGATCTTGATCTTCACAGCTTCCAGCATGGTTCTGTTCTTCCGTTCAGCTACACTATTTTGTTGGGGATCTTGATCCCAACATCTTTGCAGAAGTTTACGAACTCCTTTGAGGTATATTCTCCTCCATTATTTGGCCTGAGTATCTTAATCTTCCTTATAGAGGGGTTCTCTTATCAAGGCTTTGGATTCCTTGATCTTGTTGAATACTTCAAATATATCCAGGTCTTTTACGAGAATAATCATTAATGAATGATACATAGTATACATACCCATTAATGGAGGATGATGGCATTGGGCCACATACATCTGAATGAATAAGTTTTATGTCTCCTTCTGCCTTGTTGTCCCTTCGGAAATGGGTTCTTGATATTCTTCTCTTGTGCACATCCATTGCATACGCCTTCATGGTCACCTTTGAGTTTTGGTAAACCTATGACCGCTTTGCATATGTATGGTAGCGCCTTGTAGTTGATGTGAGCTAATCTTCTATGACAGAGTTCACATGGATTCTTTAATAGTGTGGGTCATGGCAGCTTCTGAGTGACCCTTTAGC
>ML802916.1:19818-33449 GCA_009831015.1 Picea engelmannii
TTATCCTGGGAAACCCTCTAGGGGAAGAAAACCCAGCAAAAACTTCCTTCTCATAAATTGCTAATACAATGTTCAAGAGATAACTCAAACCAATACAGATAGTCCTCCCCAAAAGATGCGCCACTCTTCTTCTCCTCTCTCTATCTGGTAATTGCATCTTTCCTCATAAGAAAATGAGCAAGTGAGTTGTGTGATAAAGTGAGGCACTAGCCTCCCTATATATACAAGACTGGCACGTGTGAAGGGGCTTCACTGGAAGGGCCGACCTCTCACTCTGGGTGGGAAAACCCACCTTTAATTTAATTATGGGTCTCAATAATAACTGTTGGGGCCGACTTCTTATTCTGCCTATTACAATTGTCTGATGACCAATCCACAAAAGGGGATTTGGTCCTAATACAATTACCAACATGATTAATCCACAATGGGGATTAATCCTAATAATAAAATAACAATAATAATAAGAATACTCTTCGCAGTTACATTATTTCAACACCAGATTGTTTCAACTTTTTCAAATAGCCTAAATAGTGGGTGTTGGTTTCAAAGTGTTCATAAAGGTATGCAACAAATTGGGTCCAAGCAACATACCCTTGGCATGCATTTTTATGCCATTGCCACCATTTCTAGTGTTCAGGATCTAGATAGAGAACAACATAATGGGGTTTGGCCAACTCATCAGTAATTCCATGCAAATAAAAATGATGCTCCATTTGGGTGACCCATCCCATGGGATCAAATCCATCAAATTTATTGACCTCAATTCAGGGAAGATAGGGCTCACGATGAAAGGGGTTCGATGAAAGGAGATAGTATGGGATGAGATAACACCATATACGTAGGAGGGTTGTTAATGGAAGGGGGGTCCTAGGATTGATTCATAAACTGGTTGAGCGCGACATTGAGGGTGTCAAATTTATTTTCCAATTTTCCCTCCAATTGGTTAAATCGACCGTCAACTTTGAAAAATTCAGTCTGGACTTGTGCCTCAAAACGGTCAAATTGGGCCTTTTTCTTGGTTATTTCAGCTTGAGTTCTTGGGTGCGAGTGTTGGCCATGTGGAAAGTTGGAGTGCTTGAAATGGGGAGTGGGTCCACTAAAAAAAGGTGGATAGGTGATATATATCATGGAAATCAAGGCGACAAGGGAATCCAATGGGATGGGTGTCAAATAAGGGTGTCAAGAAGGGTGGGTGGGACCATAGAAAAAATCCTTATAAGTGATAGGTAATGTTAGCACTAGAAGTCACCTCCATATTTCATTGGAGGTAATCCCAGTACCCATTAGAGTTTTATTTCACAGGTTAGTTTTAAAGAGGTCAAATGGGCGCAGACTCAAGATGATATCGTTTTAACTCATAAAACTGGATTGGTATGCACTTGTAGGTGAGGTCTTGATTAACTTTAGTCAGTAAGTTGGAGTAAGGGTGGATAGAGGGAAGACTTTGGTGAAGAGAGTGTAGAGGTCTGATGTGGACATCAGGTATTCCAGTAGCCTAAGGAGGAAAAACTTAAACGTAAGATCCTCTTGAATTGAAATCTCAAAGAAATTGAAAGAAATTATAACACTTTAATTAAACATTCATCATAATACAGTCACAACAATCCATGTGAATTAGACAATCATGAACTCTCTCAGTATCAGAGGAAAATAAGATGGAGCAAGAAAGATGACTTAGATTAACCAAGATGTCTCAAGAACAAATACATAACTAGAGAACCAGTGTTCTTCATAAAATTATTACAATAGCAGGGATCCTAGATCAACCATTCGACCTTAACAAAATATCAAAACTATCTATAAATACCCAACAATGTTGCAACCACTAGGAGTGTGATCAGACCACTGGCTTCAAAGCCTTCAGTCGATGCCTACTATGTCATATTGTGCAGGTTTTCTCATGTTAGACACGATCCAGGCGCAGTTATGTTCTTTACAAGAAACATTTCCCATAAGGAAGCTTCAGATCGTCAGTGTGCATTCATGGTTGCGCTCTGCAACGCTTTCCATTTATGGGGTGAGACTAGGTCTCAACTGTCGCCCCCAATCTTCAATAACTACCTTCATTGGGATCAAGATAGGGCATTCCACTCATGAATGTTTCCATGCGGTGCCATACGAATTTTTCGAGTCAATCTCGACGTCTCGAGGCCACGTAGATCTTCTTTTGTGACCAATACGAACTTTTTAGGTCTTTGGCGCATCTCCTCTCCATCGCTCCATTTTCAATGTGACCTAGGGCCATGACCCTATGCAATTGCACGATTGTGGGCATGACCAAGGGTGGTCTAAAAGAAAACCACTTTTGTCCCCGCAATTCACCATGAGACACCACGCGTCCCTTTCTAAAAACCATGGTTCTGATTGCGGCCCGCCCCTGACATTTTAAAATGTGTGCACCTTCCGACCCCACAATTTGGCATGACCATTGATCTTGTGATATAATATTATGCCCTCTAATCAACGACTCAGCTCTAGTGCTTTTTAGATTGTTGGATCGGATCTTCCCCTTCGAAACAACGACCGAGATTTGCTTCGTGGATCAGACTTTGGGAATTTCAATTCTCAAACTACATTTGTCTTCTCCTGCTTTTATCTGGAGAGAAATATTTGGTGATGCGTGGATCCTACTGATCGACGACTCATATTCCCTTCAGGCACTTCGGGACTTCGGGCACTTCGACACTTCGACCCTTCGAGACTTTGCAATGTTTCTCATTTTAAATATCCTGAAGCTCATTTACATGAAGGCTTGGATCGACTACCACCTGACCCCTTTAATATCAATGGTTCAGACTCACTTCGGGGCCTTTTTCTTTGGTGCTATACTTCGCGCAAGTTGGCACTCTCCAATTCCCATGAGTCGTTGATATGGACTATTCTGGGAATCTTCGTCATTAAAAGATTAAAACTACCATATTCTTATGCTTCAATCCTGAAACAGACTTCTAAGAAAGTTGTGCTTTGTGTTCATGGTTGCGGCCTACATGATCAAGGATTTAGAAAACTGGCTGTGGGCTCGGAAAATAGGGAGACTGGGGCACTTTAAACACAGAGGGGGGGGAAATGAAAAAGATTTTACAAGCTGGAGGGGGAAAAATTTAAGACTTGGTGTGTGAAAAGCAGAGAGACATGGAAAAATTACAGACTTAGGTAGAAACCACAAACCCACAGGACTCTAACAAGTTCGTGTGATAAAATTTGGCTCCATAGGGGATTGCATGCTCCCTGTGAGATGCCAAGAACAAGTAGTTCAAGTGCCTTACTTGTTGGGTTATGGAGTCGAGCTCAAAAAATTTCATTGAAGACCGACATGTACAGTATTCTAAAAAAGGAAAACAAACACACATGCTCCAGAAAGAGCTTATTTATGTACAATCCTAGGCTAACTGGTTTTTACAAAGTGTTAGGTGAAAACAAACTTCCACCATAACCACCTAGACTGTTCGGTAATACAATTCTTCTCTTTACTGTAAATAATCAATAAAAGGTAAGGGAAGTATGACAGCATAAAAAAAACATGTATTGGAACACTGGAAATACCTCCAAATGATGATAATATGAACAATTTTGTAGGCTCCAATGCTTTTGGAAAACACAGTTCCATATATAACCTCACAGGATCACAAAATTTATAATCAGGAAAGCTCGATTGGTAAAAAATTACCTCCTACTCTTCATGGTTACTCACCTGTCGTTCGATGTTCTCAGAGTGTATAGGTGGGTAGAGGAATGATGTAGGTCGACTGATCCCAGGTGATACTTGCTCATTTACAAGTTCAAGACAGGAGATAAACTGCACCTTTAGCCCCTCCATTTCTCCTTTGTCTTCTCCGATAACATCTGCTAGCTGAGAGAAAAAAGTCTCTTCATGTATATCCATGGATGGATCTTCCTCTCTATCACGTTGCTCAGTGTCTTTTGCGGGCCCAAGATGGTTGATTTCCACACAATGCTCTTCCTTAATGTATAAAGGAAAAGGCTCTATAGTATGGTCTTGGAAATCCTTCATATCCACATCGGAATCACATTCATAGCTGTCATACTCATGTTGTTTTCTCCCCAAGTCATAAAAATGTGGTGTGGAGATCTGCTGCTCTTCATCTGAACACTCATTAAAGAGGGGTGAGCACAAAACGCCTCCATCTTGCAAAAAAGGAGTGATCTCTTGATTCTTCTCTTCGATCCTAGGTAGAAATACATTATGGAAAACCTCTTGAAGGAAAAGAGAAGAATCCTCCTCCACCACTATCTCTTCCTCCAAATCTGAGACAACAGGTGTATCAGGGGTAGAAAATAATGCATCCATGGCTATGTAATCATCAACACCATGAAAAATCGTATTTGGGAGCATGGAAAAGCTCTTCTCTTCATCGTTTTCACTGGGATATCCATCAAAAGTGGGATGCTTTCGGTCAGTATCTGCAAAATTTATTCTTCACAAGCAAGGATGCCCAAAACATATGTTTCAAGGACCGGAATATCCTCTGCATCTCCTTCATAAGAGCAGCAAGCACGATCTGCCTTCAATTTTTCTATTTTTGCAAAAAGTGCTTGTACAAGTTTCACCAACTCATCTAAGGTATACCCCTCCTCCTCACAGCTTTCATCCTCATAGATTTCATTCTCACATCTTTCATTTAAAACAATCATACCTTGAACACAGTCTTTATATTCTTCACAACAATTATGACAAATTAACTTAGAAGAATAAAACTTTTGACAATGCCTATTGAAAGCTGCATGAAATTCTCCTAGGGAGGAGATGCTAGAAGGGAGTAAGGAGTGATACAATTCATGAGCATCTCCTACTAATGAGAACATGAAAATATTTAATAACACATCCTCATGATGTATCTCCCATTGATGCATGAGTTCATGAAACTCACGGAGATTCTCTGCAAGGTTGTCCTCTTTACGCTCTCTAAATATGGGAGAAAAATCACCCCATTCATCCATAGTAGGAACAACATTAGGAAAACCAGGAGACAGAGGAGAAATTAAAAGGAGCAAACCTCCGAGCCAATATTCTTTCCATTTCGATTCAGTATAGTCACCAATTGATTCTTTAATCATGGAGTTGCCAGGTTAATGATATGCAGTCTGAATGTGTCTAGTCTTTGTTCACCATCAAAGACCAGATCTGATCGTTGTCAATCTCCCAGGGAACTTTCAAGATGAGAAATAAGCTGGTAAAAACATTCTCTAGGTCATCTTCAGGTGTGCTAAAGGCAACCACAATTGAAATAGTGGAGTTGACACAATGGAGTCGCCATGTGCAAGTGCAATCTTCAATGGTTTTGATATCTGATGCACCTTCAGAATCATAAGCTCTTTATCGTTCTACCCCAGGGAAATGTCTTCAATTCATTCTCCGACAATAGCACCAGAAATGTTAGCACTAGAAGTCACCTCCAGATTGCGTTGGAGGTAAGCCCAGTACCCATCAGATTTTTATGTCACAGGTTGGTTTTAAAGAGGTCAAATGGGCGTAGACTCAAGATGATATCGTTTTAACTCAAAAAACTGGACTGGTATGCACCTATAGGTGAGGTCTTGATTAACATCAGTCAGTAAGTTGGAGTAAGGGTGAATAGAGGGAAGACTTTGGTGAGGAGAGTGTAGAGGTCTGATGTGGACATCAAGTCTTCCAGTAGCCTAAGGAGGAAAAACTTAGACGCAAGATCCTCTTGACTTCAAATCTCAAAGAAACTGAAAGAAATTATAACATCACTATAATCAAGCATTCATCATAATACAGTCACAATAGTCCATGTGAATCATTCAATCATGAACTCTCTCAGTATCAGAGGAAAATAAGATGGAGAAAGAAAGTTGACTTATATTAACCAAGATGTCTCAAGAAAAAATACATAACCAGAGAACTAGTGTTCTTCATAAAAATATTACAATAGTAGGGAGCCTAGCTCAACCATTCGACCTTGACAAAACATCAAAACTATCTATAAATACCCAACAATGCTGCAACCACCAAGAGTGTGATCGGACCACTGCCCTCAAATCCTTCATTCACCACCTACTTTGTTATATTCTGTAGGTTTGATCATGTCAGATGTGAGCCAGACGCAGTTATGTGCTTTACAGGAAAAATTTCCCATAAGGAAGCTTTGGATCGTCAATGTGCCTTCATGGTTGTGCTCTGCAATACTTTCCATTTATGGGGTGAGATGAGGTCTCAAATTCTTCCCCCGATCTTCAATAACTACCTTCATTGGCATCAGGATAGTGCCTAACACTCATGAATGTTTCTAGGCGGTGCCATATGAATTTTTTGAGTCAATCCTAACGTCTCGAGGCCAAGCAGATCTTCTTCTTTGACCTATTTGAATGTTTTTGGTCTTTGGCGCAACTCCTCTCCATCGCTCCATTTTCAATGTGACCTAGGACCATGACCCTACACAATTATATGATTGTAGGCACGACCAAAGGTGGCCTAAAAGAAAACCTTTTTTGTCCCCGCAATTCACCATGAATCTCCACGCATCCCTTTCTAAACACCATGATTCTGATTGCTGCCCTCAACTGAGATTTAAAAACGTGCACACCTTTCGACCCCACAATTTGGCGTCACCATTGATCTTGCGATATAATATTAGGCCCTCTAATCAAATGCTCAACTTTGGCGCTTTTTAGATTACGGATCAGATCTTCCCCTTTGAAACAACGACCGAGATTTGCTTCGCGGATAGGCCTTTGGGAATTTCAATTCTCAAACTCCATTTGTCTTCCATTTCTTTTATCTAGAGTGAAGGATCTAGAGACGAGTGGCTCCTATTGATCGACAACTCAGATTCTCTTCGGGCACTTCAGGAATTTGGGCGCTTCAGGACTTCGGGCGCTTCGGCACTTCGGGCACTTCGGCACTTCAACCACTTCAGGCTTCAGCCCTTCAGGACTTTGCAATGTTTCTCATTTTAAATCTCTCAAAGCTCATTTACCCGAGGGCTTGGATCGAATGCCACCTGACCCCTTTAAGATCAATGGTTCATACTCACTTCGGGGCCTTTTTCTCTGGCGTTATACTTCGTGCAAGTTGGCACTCCCGAATGCCCGTGAGCCATTGATCTGGACTATTCTGGGAATGTTCATCGTTAAAAGATTAAAATTGCCTTCTACATATGCTTCAATCTTGAAACAGACTGCTAAGAAAGTTTCACTTTGTGTTCATGGTTGCGGCCTGCACGATCAAGGATTTAGACGACTGGCTATGAGCTGGGAAAATAGGGAGATCGAGGCACTTTAAACACAGAGGGGGAGGAAATGAAAATGATTTTACAAGCCGAAGGGGGGGGAATTTAAGACTTGGTTTGCGAAAAGGAGAGAGATAGGGAAAAATTAAAGACTTAGGTATAAACCACAAACCCACAGGACTCTGACAAGTTCATGTGATAACAAGTAACATGATGATCAGGGTGAAAATGGGAATCCAATGGGATAGGTCGCAAATAAGGGTGCCGGGTCAACGAAAAAAAAGGATTAAAAATGATAGATATCATGGTGATCATGGAAAAGAGAGGCATCTAATGGAATAGGTCCCAAATAAGGTTGTTAGTGGGACCACTATACCTTTTTTTAACACTCCTGTGGAGTTATACTTCGACCTGAAGAATACTACAGTGACTAAGTTCTTTTTATAGCCTTAATTTCCACCCTACAAGCTAGAAGGGAATCTAGCAGAAGATGAAAGCCAAAGCACATTTCTTGCTTGAGATTTTGGATTTTTCTTAGGTTCGGCACGGGACCTATAGAAGAAAATGCACAATGATAGTCCCATGGCATATGTAGTGAAACAAGAGACGATCTATGTAACCTTCTAGATTTGATGAGTTACGAAGAGCTAAGTGATGGGTGAGTAATATCTTCAGCATGAACCTAGTGTATATTTTCCAATTTTCCCTCCAATTGGTTAAATCGACCGTCAACTTTGAAAAATTCAGTCTAGACTTGTGCCTCAAAACAATCAAATTGGGCCTTTTTCTTGGTTATTTCAGCCTGAGTTCTTGGGTGCAAGTGTTGGCCATGTGGAAAGTTGGAGTGCTTGGAATGGGAAGTGGGTCCACTGAAAAAAGGTGGATAGGTGATATATATCATGGAAATCAAGGCGATAAGGTAAATCCAATGGGATAGGTGTCAAATAAGGGTGTCAAGAAAGGTGGGTGGGACCATAGAAAAAATCCTTATAAGTGATAGTAACACGATGATCAAGGTGAAAATGGGAATCCAATGGGATAGGTTGCAAATAAGGGTGTCGGGTCAACAAAAAAAAAGGATTAAAATTCATAGGTATCATTGTAATCATGGAAAAGAGAGGCATCTGATGGAATAGGTCCCAAATAAGGGTGTTAGTGGGACCACTATACCTTTTTTTAACACTCCTGTGGAGTTATACTCCGACTTGAAGAATACTGCAGTGACTAAGTGCTTTTTATAGCCTTAATTTCCACCCTACAAGCTTGAAGGGAATCTAGTAGAATATGAAAGCCAAAGCACATTTCTTTCTTGAGATTTGGGATTTTTCTTAGGTTCGTCACAAGACCTATAGAACAAAATGCGCGATGATAGTCACATGTCATATTTAGTGCAACAAGAGACGATCTATGTAACCTTCTAGATTCGATGAGTTACGAAGAGCTAAGTGATGGGTGAGTAATATCTTCGGCATGAACCCGGTGTATATTTTCTGAGGTCCTATGAGGCTACCAACTAAGGTCTGTCTTTGACCTTAGTTTGTCTCTAAGTTTCAACTATGTGGTTGTCAATTGTTGTTTTTTTAGGATAGCAAGTAGTCACCAACTTTCAGCTCAATATTTTTATGGTTAAGTGTCCTTTTGAGGTTCCCTTGCAAGTGTTTTCTTTACTCAATGTTAGCACACGCAATATACATCAAAAAAATAAAACTACCTCTAGATATTTTAACTTTAAAATTATGATCTACACTTCTAAAAATGCATGAAATTGACACAAATGTTTTTGGTCAACATGACCCTGGAAAAAACTCCCCCATGGGGAAAACCAGTTTGGAGCAGATATATATAGAAGGCCTCAAAGAAAAATGTACAACATAGGAAACATATACAAGTGAACCTGGTACAATAGAAACCACTCTCAGATGCCTTGGAGTTCTTTGAAGACCTCCCCACAAGCCTTGCAAAGTAAGGCGCCCCTTGCCTTGGTGAGCCTTTCTTCTCTTTGTTTTCTTTGTCTTTATCCCGATGCCTTTGCTTTGAATTTGCCTTTGCCTTGCCTTTGGAGTATCTCTCTCCTCTCAAGAAATCCACCCACAAATAGATAGTGCGCCCCTCTCCTCCAGTGCACCCCCTCCTTAAGAAAAAAAACAAATGGTGCATCCTCCTTCACACTTGCGCCCTCTACTCATAATAATGTGCCTAAGTGAATGAAATAGGCCTCTCCTAAAGATAAGAGACTATCCATGGCTATATGCGCCCTCCAAAAATCTAGAGTGCGCACTCCTGTAGCATGTGCACCCCTCCTCCATAGAATCTACCCTCCTCCTAGATGCTTGTGCCCTCATTCATAAAGACTACCTCTATAGCTCTAGAGCAAGCCTCAACCATATGAGTGATCCTCCAACAAGTGAATAAATCCTCCTCTACTAGAAGTGTGCCCCTCTCCTCAAGTTGTGCCCCTCCTCTAGTAAATGTGCCTCCCTCCACAAGCATGAACCCTCCTCCTAGAAAATGGCTAAGACTCCATGGAAGACCTCTCCAATAAATCTCCTCTCAAGCAATGGCTTCCTCCTCAAACCTTCATGCAAGTGCACCCTCCTCTCCTCAAGATTTACACCCAAGATCTCCTTCTCATCTCCTCTCCTCTCAAGTGAAGAATGAGTCTCATAAATGCACTATACCCTCCTTTAGCATCCTTTGGCCAAACCCTGAAAGATCAAGGTCCTAGATCCAATCTAGAGAAGTCTAATCAATGGGTGAGATTCAATCCCTAAATATTACTTAGGAAACCCACTTTCCTTAGTTTTCTTTATGTCTATTAATTCACCCACTTTGTGAATTAATTGTCACTTTAATGACTTGAGTGACATATTTCACTTTTTACTTAAATCTCCTAAGTCAAAATGAAATTAGAATCATAAAGGAAAGTACAAGGATAACAGTCTCCCCCTTTGTGTTTAGAGACGCATAAACACATGGGGACCACTTTCCAAGGTACCCAAATCTCAACACTCCCTCTTACCTAGGAAACTTCTCGTCACCACCAATATCATCCCTATAGTGGACATGGTTGCTACCTGGCATATACTCGGTGAGTATGGTTGTACCCCGATCACTTAAAGTAGTCTCTGTCACAAATCTGCTCAATCTTCATGATCTATAGATGGAAGTGTCTCTCCACCTATCCAAGATCACTTAGATCTTGGTATCAAGCCAAAGATTTCCACCTTGGTCTCCCACCAAGGATATCTACCTCCTGGCATCTCGCCAACGATCACTACTCTTGGAATCTCACCAAGAGTCACTCTCTTGGCATATCACTAAGAGTCTCTCCCTCTTGGTATCTCACCAAGAGTACCTGGATCTCAACATCTCACCAAGATCCTAAACTTGGCCTCTCATCAAGTAGGTTCCACCTGAAGTGGATCCAGAACCCGATCTTCCTGTCTCGGTAGCCAAGTGATGCTCAAGCCTCTGTGGTTCCTTATCACTCTTCCTCATCAATATTTGATGATCTTAATCCCCTGCACCAACCCTTTGTCTCGACAACTCAGAAACTGAATCTGTCCTGGGTGGACCAATCACCCCTGTTGATGGTGTCCAAGGAAATTGAGTCTGAGCTCCCTCTGAATCACTACTATGAGTCAGTAGGTCATCCTCAACTCTGTCTCCCCATCTAATGTTGGATGGTGTAACAACTAACAAAGAATTGGTGAATGCACACTCTCTCGCAAACTGTGTATCGAACTCAAGATCCTCTGATGTCGCTATTGAAACATCCTACTTCTTCTTATTCTTCTTGGGACATTGTCCTGCATAGTGGCCCATCTCTCCATAAGAAAAAATCTCATTGTGCTCATGTATCTCTTTTTTCCACTACTTATCTCTCCTCCCCATGGTGGGGCCCCAAACTTGGGACCTTGTCAACCTCCTCGGCATGTCTTCTTCTTTCCCTTTGTCCAAAGAGCACGATCCTCATCACCCTGCACTATCTGTTGATGATTTTTTCCATAAGCCTCTGCCACAAGTCTATTTTCCTCCTAGATGAAGTCATCCCACATCCTCTCCCATGTGGGCATGACCTCCCTGGAAACAATGTCGTGAACGAATGGACCCCATGGTTTGGTAAATTTGTTTAAGGCTTTCTTCACCATAGAATTGGGTTCCACTACCTCTCCGACAACTCCAAGCTCATCTCTGATCTTGGTGTATCGACCAAGGACATAAGTAACTAACTCATCCTCGAACATGTGAATTCCCCTCATTCAATCATGAAGAACCATCTTTCAGTTCTCATTAGAGCTATGATAAAGATTAGATAGAGATTCCCACATCTCATATGCCCAATATTTCCTAGTCAAGTGGGGAATGATGTGATCCCACACTGAATCACATATCATCCTCTTTGCCTTGTTTTTCCTCTTCTTGAACTCTGCTAACAATATGGGAGAAGTAGCAGGAGGAACAACCATATGTGCCTCAACTATATCCCACAGTTTGAGGCCCTCCAAGATAAAGACGATCCTCACCTTCCAAGGCGACCAGTTTCTAGCTCCAGCTAACATATCCTCTGCACGCATCTAATATGATGACATGACTTCCAAACGACACTCCAAATGATGCTCCAACTGCAAAGGAATGTTGCCTCACTCCTGTCAACACAAGTGTGAAAAGAGGTAAGTGAACACTGACCTCACTCCTAGCAATATAGGTGTGAAAAGAGGTCATGAAATATAGCCTCACTCCTATCCACACATGTGTGAAAATAGGTTTTCCACAAGTGTCAAAAATCATCCCTGAACTGTCCAACAAATCTTCTCACAAGTTGTCCACAAACGTTGTCAGCAAGTTGTCCAAAATCTACCCTGAATTGTCCACGAAAATGCTCAAAAATTAGCAAGTCTAAGCCACCATTGGCTCTGATACCATGTAGATTTTATGAGGTCCTATGAGGATGAAAACTAAGGTCTTTATTTGACCTTAGTTTGGATCTAAGTTTCAACTCTGTGGTTGTCCCTTGCTGTTGTTTTAGGATAGCAAACAATCACCAACTTTCACCTCAATATTTTGATGGTTAAGTGTCCTTTTGAGGTTCCCTTGCAAGTGTTTTGTTTACTCAATGTTAGCACATGCAATATACATAAAAAAAAATAACACTACCTATATATATTTTAACTTTAAAATGATGATATACACTTCTAAGAATGCATGAAATTGACGCATATGTTTTTGGTCAACATGACCCTAGAAAAAAAAACCCCATGGGGAAAACCAATTTGGAGCAGATATATATAGAAGGCCTCAAAGAAAAATGTACAACATAGGAAACATATAAAAGTGAACCTGGTACAATAGAAACCACTCTCGAATGCCTTGTAGTTCCTTGAAGACCTCCCCACAAGCCTTGTGAAGTAAGGTGCCCCTTGCCTTGGTGAGCCTTTCTTCTCTTTGCTTGCTTTGTCTTTATCCTGATACCTTTGCTTTGACTTTTCCTTTTCTTCCTTTAACCTTGCCTTTTCCTTTGCCTTTCCTTTTTATTATCTCTCTCCTCTCAATATAGCCACCCACAAAGAGATAGTGCGCCCCTCTCCTCAAGTGCACCCCCTCCTCAAGAAAAAAACCAAATGGTGTGCCCTCCTTCACACTTGTACCCTCTACTCATAAGAATGTGCCTAAGTGAATGAAAGAGGCCTCTCATCAATATAGGAGAATCTCCATGGCTATATGTGCCCTCCAAAACTCTAGAGTGCGCCCTCCTCTAGCATGTGCGCCCCTCCTCCATAGAATGCACCCTCCTCCTAGATACTTGCGCCCTCACTCATAAAGACTCCCTCTATAGCTCTAGAGCAAGACTCAACCATATGAGTGATCCTCCAACAAGTGAATGAATCCTCCTCTACTAAAAGTGTTCCCCTCTCCTCAAGTTGTGCCCCTCCTCTAGTAAATGTGCCTCCCTCCACAAGCATGCACCCTCCTCCTAGAAATGGCTAAGACTCCATGTAAGACCTCTCCAAGAAAGCTTTTCTCAAGCAATGGCTTCCTCCTCAAATCGTCATGCAAGTGCGCCCTCCTCTCCTCAAGATTTGTGCCCCAACTCTCCTTCTCATCTCCTCTCCTCTCAAGTGAAGAATGAGTCTCATCAATGCACTATACCCTCCTTTAGCCTCCTTTGGACAAACCTTAAAAGATCAATGGCCTAGATCCAATCTAGCAAAGTCTAATCAATGGGTGAGATTCAATCCCTAAATCTCACTTAGGAAACCCACTTTCCTTAGTTTTCTTTATGTCTATTAATTCACCCACTTTGTGAATTAATTGTCACTTTAATGACTTAAGTGGCATATTTCACTTTTGACTTAAATCTCCTAAGTCAAAGTGAAATTAGAATCATAAAGTAAAGTACAAGGGTAATAGTCTCCCCCT
>ML802916.1:41751-77041 GCA_009831015.1 Picea engelmannii
CAAGAATATAATTTATATTAGGCTATTAGCCTCCAAGAGAAGAAGTCGGCCATAATTAATAATAATATACTGAACAGACACATACCCAGAAGGAGAAGTCGGCCCCAGTAAACTGGCAGGATTACTATAAATACAGGGCGCCAATTTTTCATTTGTCACATCTCACGACTGTAGTTTTCCCAGTTGGTGTGCACTACAGTTGCAGTTGATGCGCAGGTTTGGAGGAGGGTTGCAGGTGCAGCTGCAGCAGCAACAAGTCTCAGTATTTGGCTTGGATATCTCTTGGCTAGGGTTTGGAACATCTGATCAATCTTTTGTGTTGTGCTATCCTTGGGGAGAGATGCGCTGCTCTTTGTTTGGCTATCTAGCCTAGGGTTTTCTTCCGGAGGAATTCTCAGGTCAAGGTTAAGGTGCTCGGAGGGAGGCTTCGACCTGTGGTTGGGTGACGAGGGTATCGTCAATGGTAAAACGAGCACACCATCTTCTATATTCTAACAGAAGGGTTGGTTGCAGTTTTCATCCAAACGTACGTGGAATTTCCCCTTCGATTTGAGAGCTTGACCATGGGGGTTGCTTCTGATAGAAGCAATTTGGGGAACCCGAGGAAAAAGGAGAATGTTCCAAATTGGAAAGAGGAATGGGGAGGAAGAGTGCAAAAACACACAAACAAACAAAAAAACACAAAGACAAAGTGTATGGAAATGTGAATGAGCAGACAAAGCTCATGCGCACAGACCTAAGAAGAGAAATTGGGAATTTTTCATGAGGAAAATAGGATTCTTACCCAATACATGAATGGTCAACATTGGAATAGAGAATACCCAAATCCAAACTGGAGTAGAGAGGGTCATGGGTTGGTGCTTGCTGGAAAGAAACTGGCACTGGTAAGGGGAGGGCATCAAGGGACTTCGTAGCAGAGAGGGGACTCCCTTTTGCAGAGGAAATATAGTTGGGAAGGTACATGGTAAGCTTGTGGAGTCCTTGAGCTCAATGGGAAGAGGGGATTTCTATTGTTGTTGGTGTAGTGAAGGAGAGTAACCTTCTTGGCCAATTCCATAACTTGATATTCATCTTGTGAGAGTCCTATGGTTATATCATGGCATGACATGGGGGTGGCTTTCTATAGGAAAGCATAAGGTTAGTAGAGCCTATTGTTGGGTGGAAAGGAATTCACCCTTAGTCAGTTGGTTGGTTGAAGCTTAAATTGAAATAGATCAGTCTTACTCAATGTGTCTAGTAAATGTTTATTAATGAATATGAATTGCATTATGTTTTCAATGATGTCTTTAATATGTTGAATCAATGTTAAATATGAGTTTTAAATGGTGTAATGGATTCTCTTCTAAAGGTTAATTGGTTTCTTGTGATATCTATGCATGGGAGGTTCGATGGAGACACGTACCCATGTGTATTCCCCAAGACTTTGAATGGAAAACTTGTAGGATATGAAAATATCACTATGGGGGCCATGGTGAAGTGCAACTTGTGTATTGAGGAAGTGGGTCAAAACTTAAGGGATTGAAGTTAAATACACTGCAGATAGTTCCATGGGAGGATGTGGGCTAGTAATCCATGAAATCAACCTTAACCCTATTGAAATCCCTATCTAATCCCAATAGGAAACTTCATTCATTGATCCAATGAGAATATTCAATCTCATTCATTGATCGGAGATATGGGCTTCGAAGAAAGCCTATCAGAAGGAGGACCTTTCAGAAAAACCCAGAAACAATGTTAAGGTGAACTTCCCGATGGGAAAGTTTTGAGTCGATGAGAGTCGTTGACTTACCGAGAGGGTAAGCTAACGAGATCTGGGTCATTGATCCATCATTCGTTAAGCCTATAAGATTATCAGAAAGGTGGGGTTTGGAAAGATCAGTTGGGAGAAAGTAGAATGAATTTTTGACAATAGAAACCCGATGACATGAATCCAAGACTGGTAAGAGATGGAGATCTGTCGGTGATTGAGTTGATGAGATATGAGTCATTAGATTTGATGGGGGTCCAGCCTGATTGAAGAACCCTATCGAGGTGGTAGTGTCGGTTAACCATAGAGTGGGTCTGAGATCTGATATATCCCTGACTATTATATGTGGGAGACCAATGACCATCAGATGTCAAAAGATTCTGGTTTGGAAAAAACTATTCGAGAGAACCATGAGGTTCTAACGGGTGAGTATTTCCCTATGGTAGAAGTATGAGTGGGAGAGGACCGTTGATCTTCTTGCAAGGAATTCTGACGATATCTTAGTCTTATATATTTTCATAGGCCCCATATGTCGAGTGTCTAGAGGAGAAAAAGCAAGGATTTATGCATTATGTGGTTTGGAGGTTTTGAGTGAATCAAGACCATTGATTTTCCCAACCCGTTGATCATTGGATCTATTGGGAGCGATGTTGTCAGAAAGGTTGGATCGGGAATAGATTGGGGGTTGTGTAGCCTGTTTTCTCGATGGGAAGGATCCCGACTCACTGTTGGTCATTGATCTAGCTCAAATCGAGTGAGTTTGAGTTGTTAATCCAGAAAATTTTATCTCCTGGTTTGTGTAGTCACATTTCGCCAAAGGTTTGCTAAGAAAGGGGGACGCGTCTAAGGACATGTCACTACCATGACAATACACACACACCACTATGTACGTCGGCACATATGATGTGGAGGAGTCCACATGATGGCCATGTAGGACTGAGGTTATGGAATAGGGGGTGAGGCTCAAAGACCTTATATCGTTTTCGACTGCACTGAAACCCAAGAAAACGCTCTAGTTGAGAAGGATTTTAACCATGGTTTTGAGACCCTAGATAAGAAGCGTAGTGGAAAGAGTAATTTTGACATCCCACCAACCTAAGTAGGGTTTATGGGGTCGAGTGTGTTACAATATCACTCGCCTACCTTGTCCCCTTCTATGGGAATCACACAAGGAGACCTTATCTTCCCCTTCCTATTTATCCTCACGGTGGAGGGACTGGGGTGCTCAATCAAAGAAGCAGTAGAAAAAGGACAATGAAAGGGACTCAGACTTCCTGGGGAGGTGCATGCAACAAATCACCAATAATTCATAGATGATACCATGCTTATGGCCACCCCCATTATTCATGAAGCACGGGCCATCAAACATGTCTTGAAATTATTCATGGAATCCTCGGGAATGTCTATCAACTAACGTAAATCTCAAATATTTTTTTTCAATACACCCCCTACTATTCAAGCTCACTTTGTTGGTATTTAAGCAATCAAAGAAGCTCTCTTCCATCCAAATACTTAGACGCTCCTATGGTGTAAAACTCCTTAAAGCAAGCTTCTTGGGAGGAACTCCTAGCTTGGATGGCTAAAAAACTTGATTGTTAGTCCTTCCGATCACTCAACTTGGCTAGCAGACTTGTCCTAGTCAAATTAGTCTTACAAGAAATCCCTATGTACCTTTTTTCTATTCTAGCAGCTCCAAAGTACATCTTGAAAGCAGTTTGGAACATGCATAGAACATTCATCTAGGGTGGAACCAAAGACCATAAAAATGGGCCTTAATTTTCTAGGAAACAATATGTCTTCCAAAGTTGGAAAGAGGACTCAAACTTTGTGACCCAGAGGCCCTTATCAATGTGTTGGGAGAAAAACTGTGGTGGAGATGGATAAATAACCCTCGGTCTTTGTGGGTGCACCTATGGAAACTAAAATATGAAAAAGATGACTCGAAAATCCAATTGATATGCATGAAAAAGGCTCCCCCAAGTTCCAACATTTGGAACATAGCTTGGAAAAATATAACACTAGTTCAACATAATTGTTTCTGGGAAATTCACAATGGATAGTTGGCCCTATTCTGGGATGGTGTCTAGCATCAATTACCCTAATGGATGGAACGAGAGACCCTGTTGGATATCAATAATTCCATATCCAATCAAATCAAAACGGTCATGGCACATTACTGGCTGCTAGAGGTGGTGAACCACCAATGGCGTATCTAGCTACCCAAGGATCAATGGACGGGGTCACTCAATCAAGGAAATATAGAGAGTTTATGGAATGAGTTTAACAACAGAAGAATTGAAGTTAGCAACCAAAAAGATAGACTTTGATGGGGCAATTCAAAAAGTGGAGTCTTTACGGTTAAAGAATCCTATCATATTGTTGTCGGGCACAAGAATAACACAAATCAAGGAATCTGGGAGCGCATATGGAAACAAAAATTATGGTCGAAGATCTCAACCTTCCTCTGGTTGTTAGCACACAAGAAGACACTAACCTGGGACAAGCTCCTCAAGAAAGGCTTCTTGGGACCTTCAATATGCCCTCTCTGCAAATCCCATGATAAAACTATAGAGCATCTTTTCAACTCTTTCCCCTTTGCATTTGAGTTATGGGAGCGGAGTGACCTAATCTTTCATAAATCTTGTCGCAACAAGAAGAGAATCTACAATATAGTTGAAAATTAGACTCAAAGCATCACCCAGAATCCCATAGTCAACAGGGCCTAAAACATTCTCCCAAGCTTCACGCTGTGGAAAAATTGGAAGGAGAGGAACAAGAGCATCTTCAAAGTAGAGCATTCAATCCCCAATAAGATCTGGGCCAACATCACTCAGGCCATTCAGGAAACTATCCTAATTCATCCTTGGAAAAAAGAGAACTGGAAGTGCAATCCGCATGAGAAAAACATCTTGAACGCCTTGTGCTTAGATCCAATTCAAATGCCTTTCGTCTTGAAACCAACATCTCCTCCACACAACATGCCCTCTAGTTGGTCACCCCCTCCTCATGGCTTCATCGAATTAAAATTCGATGGAGAATCTGAAGGAAACCTGAGCATTGTTGGTTATGGCAGGGTCTTAAGAAGTGATAATGGAAGCATTCTCAAAACTTATGCACAGAAGTTGGGCATTGATAGAAACAACACAACAAAGCTCATAACCTTGGAGGAAGGATTAAAGATATCCCTCAAAGAATGATTCACCAAATTGGTGGCAAAGGGTGACTCTCATCTCATCATCCACATTCTAACTTGTATTCAACAAGGCTCTCCTCTATCTAAAATATCTATCAGTTGGTGCCTCGAATCCTCTCTAGAGCGCATTTAACTTCTCATCAACTTGACAACCAAATCTCGGCTTTCATCCCTGCTCATGTGCGACACTCAACAAACAAATTGGTGGATCGATTGGAAAATAAAGGGATCCAAAGTACCCTGGATAGTTGGGGCAAGCCTTGGGACCCAACTCAAAATGACTCTCTAATGAAAACCTACTCTGACCTAGCATCATAGGATTATTGGCCCCCGGATGGGGTGTTGGGGGAGCGAATGATATTGAGGACAGAGCCCAATGACTACGTGGATGGCTATTAGGAGGGGGTGCAAAAACCAAGCACCCTCACACATGAGAACGTTGATGATGGTCACGTGGAATTTAATCTCTGATTTAATGTTAAGGAAGAGATGTACCAACGCCTCGATCATAGACTCCTCTAGAATAGTTAACACCAACAACATGAGATAGACTCAAAGAGAATGGTGAATGGTTGATCCTTGAGGCAGACGAATGAAGGTGAAGGTTCGAGACAGAGATAGATCTCTAGGCATTGAGGTCAAGGGGCATTACCACACCAGGAAGACTCCCTATTGAACGATACATTGCCCCTCCACGATGTATCTCAAGCTTGGACTTCTAGGGAAGATCCCAATCAAGTTTGATGGCACCTCGACATGGGTACCAACATGGCTACATGCACAGAAGTGGTGCTCCAATAGAGCCACCCAATTGTAATGCTAGGAAAGGAACCTCTAACTCCTGGGTGTAATGTGACACCAAGTTTGTAGCAACCAGCTTCAGGGCGACAACCCCACCATGGTTTCATGCCCACCTAGAGGAAGTGGAAGAAAAAATCTGCATGGAGAGAAGCCTAATGATTGACCAGGAGGTGGATGAAGCAATAACTAGTTGGGTTCCGGATGTGGGTAACATGCGAGGGCACGCAACTAAGTATTGGAAGACTATAGAATTGTATTGGCACCTCAAAACACTGTTGGGATAGATGTTGCAAACCAGAGAGGATGCTTAGAATATTATCTAACTACAATTGGACGACCTTCACCTATTGCTCAGAGAAGCCTTGGTTCGTCTCTCTCCCTCAAGCACAATGATGACAACCTCGACCCCGAAAAGCACTTTGCAATCGACACCTGAGTCGCCTCAGGACTCCTTTGCAAATCCCTCGGATCACTCACCAGTATGTAAATCTTTTTTTGGTTTTTGTATGATGACACAAAATAGTGGATACACCAAATCTTCCCACAAGCTCCAATTCTAGAAAGGGTATTCTAAAGAACTTCTTCTAGACTATGAAGTAATGACTTATTCATTTGTTGTTGATTTGGTTTCCTAGTTTAACCACAAAACTTTTATGTAAATTTTTCAAAAGATAGATTAATATAAGTTGTTATGTTTGTTAAAAAAAATAATAACACAAATTTTATATAATTTTAATTTTTTTATTCATATTAGACCATAGATCAAAATACCCCGCACTAGCAGCTGCTGTTGTCCTTGTTGGATAATAGCCGCTTCCATTCTAAAGATGGTACAGCTATATTATTTTACAAACATGTACTAGAAAGAGCTTTGACAAGTACAAGATAGCTTTGTCCTCGTACGTTTAAAGTAAAGACGTAGCTGCAATCTGTTCCCCTCTATGAAAAGTGAAAGCTAATTTCTTCTGGACCATAGAACATCAGGCAATCAAAACACTGGACATCCCTTGACAACAATTCCTGGGGCAGTTGGACAGGAAGCAAGAGGACAATGGTCCAGATCTGTTCCCCACCATCCTAAATTCCTATTCTCCATGCCAAGTGCGAAGTATAGCAGCACTCCCATAAAGGCTGTGCCAGCATCCAGGGCTGCAGATAGCACGTAATTGTATCGCTGCCACCATTTCTTCCTGTAGCGGAATACAAAATAGTTGAAGACAATACCTGTTATGATCCAAGAAGCAATGTTTGCAGGAGTGGCAGGAGGCATGCCAGCAAACCCATATGAAATGACAGGTATGTTTATGTGTTTGATCCATTTTTGCTTGGGGAACAGCTTACTCATAATCCAAACCGGCACAGGGAGAAGTGCACCCACGAGGAAAAGCCAGACCAGATTTCTGTAGAGCCCATGCTGTCCAAACAGGCGCTTTGGACCGACAAGACCCCATATGACAGACGCATCAAATGTTACTCTGTACTTCGGACATGTCCAAGGGCTGTCAGGAGGTAAAGCATCCCCATCACAGATGTGTTCTATAGATTCCAACATCCACCATGCAACACCCAGATTCACTATGCCTGCAACAACTGTGCCAACAAGCTGTGGAAATCAAACTGAGTTAGCACCAGAATGTAGGCTGAATCTTTAAAAAAATGAAAGGAAAGAATATCATCTATATTAAAAAATAAGAACCACACCTGAGCAGTGTACATGCAACGTGGAGGAATTTTCATATAGTGACCAAGCTTGAGGTCTGCAAGGAAGGAAAGCGCATGTACGCTACTTATCCTGCCGTAAATCTTGAACAGTAGATTCGCTATAGGTTTACCGGGCCATATGTAACCAAATATGTACTGTGCTATAATGTCATARCCTGGTTGCTGATTTTATAGAAAATCGCAAAAGTTTCTTCAGTCACTTAAACCAAGCTATTGGGTTTCATCCCCTTATAAAAACACAAGAAAGAAATGCCAAATTCCTTGGTAACATTCAAACTCCAAGAGGCATTCAATGACGCAATACAAGAGGGTAAGAGGAAGAAACGGAAGATATCAAACCTGGTTCGTAGTTGCCTGAATGACTCCAATCGGAAGAGTTAACAACCATGAGAGTGCACATGCCATTATCATACCCCACCATGGAAGTTGAACCTCATCCTTCCATACAAATGATAATARAAGACAGAATGCCATGCTGCCCGCTAACAAWATGAGAAACCACCATTCCGGGACTTCCTTATAATTCCTCATCAAGCGTGCATGCACATCTAATTTGCCAGTATTTATAGCAGATCTGCTCCTCTTAAGCATGTCACTGCGATCATAAAATTCACCCTTTATCATCATTAAAAGAAAGGACACCCTATGGATTTTAAAATTGTCAGAAGAATAAAGAAAGGGGCAAATGAATTACGTAGGGGGACTCACTGTCCATTGAAGAGGAGCACATGTGTAATCGTTGCTGCAATTCTTGCAAAGCCTGATCCGATAGAAAGTGCAAAAAGAGGGCTAAGATATAACTTGCCATACTCATTATAGGCCCTTTCATCCAAATTATACTGCTCTGTCAAGATCCGTGTTGTATCATATTTCTGACCAGTAGCAGTAAACAGCTGACTAGAGAAAATGGGGAACTTCCTAGAGTCAAAGAGGTTGTATTTCCAGTAAGATAAAGGAACGATTATGTAAATGAACATTACAAACCCAACAGCGACATTAAAGATTGAAACCCATGGTGTGACTAGAGGACTTCCATGATATGCTGAAATTCCGGCCCAATCAAAGGAGAAGGCTCCAAGACCTAAACCCTTGTACCCTGAACCAATTTGATTAGCTGTGATATTATGTGGCCATATCCAACAAACCCATGAGAAAAATGTCAGAATTGTGAATAGGTATCCAGGCAGTGCGTAGTATATAAAGCTTGCCACTGCAAATATTGCGAAGAATTGCATTCGTGACAGTCTCTTCCTAGAATAGTCCTTTTCATGAAGAGCCCTGATTTACATTCAAATAAGTTCTCATATCAGAACAAATGAAGTAGAAAGCATATGCAAGAATGTTACATTCTAATGTTCTATGGCATGCTCACTAAATTACATCTACAAATAGAACAAATCTAGATCAATCCAATGTGCATGCATTGCATGGTTGTCTAAACTTCCAAGGTTTACTGAAACTAAGGTAAATGTGGTAATTCCCTTGTTTGTTAGCATGCTTCTTGCCAGTTTGAGTGGTGTATATTCCTGTGTCTTCCTGGGAAGCAGTTTCTTTCGCTTAGCTAGCAAAAACTAAGATAATAACTATGGAGACATTTGAGCCTGAAACATGATCCTCGTGGAGAAATTAATTGAACAGGTTCTAGAGGGCGCCTGGTTACAATTTAACTTCAAATTCTATCAATGCTTTCAATTGATGAACTTCATTATACGATGAAAGAGCAAGTCAGATGATAAAATGGCAATGTTATCAAAGTTTTAATGTTTTAGTTTGGTTTTTAAAGTTTACTTTTTTTTTTTACTTTTTCACTTACTTAATATGATTAATATTTTACTACCATTATTAGTGATTGTCACATTTACCTAATTAACAAAAATTAATATGTATAAACACCTTACATTTACCTAATTAACAAAAATTAATATGTATAAACACCTTATCAAGTTCAAAGTTCAGTTGCTTCAAAAAAAAAATCTTTGAGTATTCATCAACCACAATCATCATGTGACTGCTAGTATTTAAAGCAGTGGAGAATTCCATGGACACACAATGCAATACCATATAGTGGAACTTGAAAAGCTATCAGTTTCAACAAGCTTGGCAAACAATATACACCTGGCTTTTAATGCTATCAAGGTATATTATTTAAAGCAGTGGAGAATTCCATGTGCTCACGATGCAATACCATATATTGGAACTTGAAAAGATATCAATTTCAACAACCTTGGCAAACAAATGCACCTGACTTTTAATGCTATCAAGGTATATTATTTAAAGCAGTGGAGAATTTCATGGTCCACAATGCAATACCATATACAATGCAATATCATATATTGAAACTTGAAAAAGTTATCCATTTCAACAAGCTCGGCAAACAACATAAATCCTACAGTAGTTTAATGTTGATTTATATATTGTCTTGAAAAGTTATCAATTTCAACAAGCTTGGCAAACAACATATACTCTGCAGTAGAACATTTAATGTTTTATATATTGATTTATATACTATCTAATTTCAAATACTTTTAAATAGGATTAAATATATATATCACAACATATTGAGCATTAAATGCTCTGATGCCAAGTGCACATTGATAACCCCAACTTGATATGACCTCTACAGCAATAATATTAGGAGTGGGCTAACTCGAGAGCAATCTTCCCTCCCGAGTTACTTTTCCGGCAGGTTTTCCGGCAGTCCGCTTTTAAATTTCCAGTCAATCCAAACTCTGATCGATTTTCTGAGCAATCTGGATTGGTTTAAAATGGAGCATAACCCTTGGGATAAGGTTCTGAAATGCATGGAACATTGATCCATGCGAAACTCAGACTACCCCTGAAAATTTGGCCAAATTCAAACCCATTTTTTTCCTGAAAAATGGAACTCGAAAGAAAAGATTACTCCCAAGTTAACTTACTCCATAATATTATAGTGTATGGCATGGGTGTTTTAGCTACAAAACCAGAAATACAGTTTCAACCTCAACGGACAGGATTTATCAAAGCTTGTTTTCTTCTGGATAGCCTTCTCACTTAGGAAAGCGTAGAGTGGGCAAAGGAAACTAGGCAAAATGTTCTCGTTCTCAAAATAAACTTAGACTTTGACCAGGTTTATGACAGGATTGAATGAGACCTCATTCTTAATATTTTTTCAGTGGCTAGGATTTGGAAACTTATTCACTCGAGCAGTTTGAACTATGTTCTCAAATGCCTCAACTAAAGTGTGTGTGTGTGAAGGGTGGCCTTTTTGAGGTAATCCCTCCAAATATTTATCCGAAAAGGATTCCCCTTAACTCCATACTTGTATGTCGTTGCAGCAAATGCCTTGGGTTAGCTTCTAGAAGTTTCTTGAGTTCAAAGACAGATCCAAGATATTCTAGTACCTGGAGATGGGAAACTGCTTAATGACCACTTTGCAGATGATTCAACGCCGCTCACTCCAGAGCTCAACAAAACTCAGTTAAGGGTACCATTTAGTGATAAGTGATAAGTGAAAAAAAGAGACAAGGGCAGCAGATCTTCATAAAAGGCTTGATAAAAAATGGATCATCCATCCAGGAGAGAAAGGAAGCAACTCTCGCATCCCTTTGGCCTAAATGTTCCAGAAAAAGACACCTAGAACTGGGTTCTAAACAGATTTGAAGGAAATCTTAGAAAATGGTGACTGCAAGATATCCCATTCGCAGGAACGATTAGCATAGCAGACAAAATTCCGGTAGCAAGACATGTCCATTACTCATGCCTTTTCTATGCTGCCTTAGTAAAGCATAGAGGTAATAGAGTGTTACCCCTAGTGGATTGGGGTATTTGGCCCCTTCCACATGAAGAAAGCCGTCTTGGATAGGTCGATATAAAATCCCAATGAGCAATTCTGGCAACTAAATGAGTCATAAGAGCTATGCGTGACTACGTTCCTTAGCAAATTCTATTTTTAAATTGATAATCTAGCCAAAGATCATCAAATTGGTGTAAAAATAACTAATTAACCTTCAATAAGACTGTTTAATTGTATAACTTAAGGAGATATACATATCGTATCTCCTCGGGTTTTAACAAATAACCTTTTAAAAATAATCGATCTAAATCATAAACTGCTTAAAATCAAACCTAAATGAATTGTTGTTTCTAGTTTTATTCACCCATTCCCTTTTATTCGCAAGGATTCCTTCTTATGGGAAGAATGAAAGATAATAAAATTTGAAGATTTACGAAATGCTTCTAAGGCAGCTTAATATTTTGTCCGAAAATTCTCAGAACTTACAGGTAGTACTACCAGATGCGAGGACAGGAAAAGCAAATATGATTCAAAGATATGTTAGATCATTGGAATTACTTCAAATAATTAGAAGCAACTTGGTGTTTTGTCTGAAATTTCTTTGAAGTTACAGGTATCGAGAAGAAGATATGAAGCAGGCAAAGCAACTTACTGGCAGCTGCAGGCTTTCTAGGCTGGTCTGCAGGCAGTTACTCAAGGGGATTGTGTGTTTATATTTGAATGGTAATTTAATGTTTGAAGTAAATGTGTAACTTTTAAGCTTAGAATTTTTTCCTGATGTTGGAAACAGAATTTAGTTGGTGATGTATATCAAAAGTTCAACTCACCACGAATTCCAATTTTGGTCTTGGAGAGACAAGGAATCCTGCCAAAAATATATTTTGAGATATTTATTTTGCTTCAATACTTTTAGAATATTTCATCAACTATTTTTAAGAACTTTACTTTTTTATTTACAAGTATGTTTTTATGCAAACAGAAACATTGTTTTAAATTTGGATTAGTGTCTTTAATTCTGAACAGATTGTAATAGGCCCTAACTGTACATGAAATGTAACATCAAATCGTCTATTTTTAAGATGTGAAGAAACGAGCTAGAGTCCCTTCTGCCACGTTTAAGGCAAGAGAATGTGCATACCTGAAGAGTGAAACCTGTGCCAAGTTGGAAGGCCACCACATATCTGCAGGTTCTACGAGATACTTCCTCAGCAAGCCAGCCCAGCCATAACCCAAAATCTGGGGTGACAGAAATGTCTTATGAGTGATATTTTAAACAGATTAATCTTTCAATGCACAAACTGAGGAGATTCTATATTCTGTATTGAGGAAGATCATAAAAGATGAAGATGAGAAAGCCTCTGCTTTTGTAAATCACTGATCCGAGGAGAGTGAGCAGAAACTTCATCCCAAGCAACCAAGCATGGCTGTGTTCTTTGCTCTCAGTGCACAGCCTATCCAATAGATTGGGACGAAGTCTCCACTGGTTATCATGGTTGGGGTTCGGCTTTCTGTATATTATAATCATAAACTTTGTTCTCCATGACATATTTTCAAAAATTGAATGAAACCCACAAACTTTGAAGACTGAAACCCACTTATCAAATACTCTGCACACGAAATTCATATAACAAAGTAGGAAGATATGCATTGTCTTACCTGCGTTGTGAGTACGATGATGAGAGCTGCGATAAAGCTAAGATTTTGTTTGTAATAAGCTTTCATGACATTGATTGCCCCAACTGAATATGCATCTCCACCACCATAAGAGACACCAGAGTTAGCAAAGATGGTTATGAGTACATGCTCTTTCATGTTGAAGGGTCCTGGATTCACACTCCACTCCCACCCGAAAAAGGGTAACCGCATTTTCTTAGTTGGGAGAGTGGCTGCCATGAATCTCCCAATGGGGAGCACCAATATCTGAGCTAAAATGCCAGATATGGTGAGGGGCTGCGTTCTGTAGGCAAAGAACGTATTCACAAACATGAGCAGTACACATGACACAAATCCCAAAACCCACACACGAAATGTAAAGACGGGCAGAGATGGATCATCTGTCACAGGCACCACCAATGCCACCTCTTCTATGGGCAGCTCTTCTTCCAATGCTGCATTCTCCTCTCGATCATATTCATCCATTCTGCCCACCAAATTTCAAAATAGAAAACGTGCACAATAATCATTAAACGAGTACACTACTGAAAGGTTCCAGAAACAATCCAACTTCTCATCCCAAGAAATTTCAACAGGAAAAAAACAAGAGGGCGCAATGGATGAATACCTGTTATGGGCAAGTGCAGTAGTGGTCCAGGAACCAATCGGAGGGCAGTGCACATATGCAGCGAAGGCAGGGAAGGTGCATTGCTTTATAAAGAGTGGTGGTGAAGGATGGTGATCCATGGAAGGGAGAGAGGGAATGGTATGAAAACAAATAATGAGCGTAATAAGAGGAGTTTGTGACTGTTTTCCTCAGTGGAAGTCCAGTGGTTGCATGGCGTGTGGATTTCACGCACAAGAGCGTGCTGGCCAGATGATGTGGGCGTCCCCTTTTGCTTTGGATCAAGCTCCCTTCGTGTCTTTGGATTTCAAATAAAAATAAACATGCACTTAGTTGATAAATGAATTTGGGAGGGCCACTGATGCTTTCAGTGATTTTGGACGGTCCCTATATAAAGGTACCCACTCCCAATTCTAAAGCTTGTCCGCCACGAGATCAAAGTCAAGTGTTTTGTTTTGCCACTGCCCATGGAGATTGTCCTCCACACGATCAAAGTCAAATGTTTTATTTTGCCACTGCCAATGGATCATCCTACGGACTTGTACGAATTATTGGGATTCTGTGTACACACTGAGCGAGATATTCACAGACCAAATCATATTTGTGGGTCTTATATATATATATATATATCACAATCACAATCACAGGTCAAGGCATTACCATTTCAATCATCCAATCCCATTGGACAGCCGCTAACTATATATATCAACCTTTAAACAGCAACCTTCCACCTCAAAATCACTCACATTTTTAATGATATTGGATATTTTTAATTTTTTAGATTCTACGAAATAATGAATTTTTTTAAGGATATTTGTTCGAAATCTTGTGAGAAATTGTTGGATTTATAGATTTAAGTGATTATTTTTGTAAAATCCGAATGCCTCTAAAGTTTTTCAGCATACTGAATCCACTCATGCATTCAAAAATAAATTTTGAACAACAAAAAATAGTAATTCCTATAAATTTATATGGCGCTAAAAAAAACACAAGATAAGTCGGGGGGAATTGAACTCGAAACCTCATGAAACTTCATTTTCACAGCACTTGCCAATTGAGCTGCCCCTCGGGGACCCCATATTTATAATTTAGTTGAAACCATGATAGAATAATATTTAAACAAAATAAAAATGAATGTTTTTTCCTCGAGTTATGGTATTTAATATTAGTTCAAATAATCGAAAACAATGCATGTGTTTATCGACATGGTTTTTATATAGACTCAATCAAATCCAGTTTGAAGTAAACCCAGAATAATGTGGAGTGTGGAGTTCTAATTCAGAGATCACCATAGATTTAAAAATAAATGTTTTCCTCTAACTTAAAAAAAAATTCAATACCCAACCCCTTTTACTCTTTTAATACACAACTAATAATCTAATATTATTAACCATGTTTATTAACTATTTAATTTTTTTATACATAACTAATTATCTAATTTTATTGAATTAATAGTGTCAATGTTTATTTATTATTGTATTGGGAGGTATTTTAGTGAATTATAAGTTGTGATGTTTCTTCTTTTTTTTAGATGGAATACACATTTTTAGAAACTTTCCAGACACTTTTCCTCATTAAACATTAATTAAAATTATCATACTCAAGTGAAAAGAATGATTATTTATCTTATCAATCATTGATCTGGATTTTAAGTTTGTTGGAATGGTGGCGGCTTATATCTAAGAAGAGATGTGATGGTTGCGCTCATTCACAAGAAGATGATTACAATGAGGCTCTGACGGCCTTTTTACAATAAACATGAATGTAAAAAACCATAGACATCCAAAAACCTAACCCTAGGAGATGAAGCACCAAAATTCATGTGGGCCCTGTTTGGGTAAGTTAGTACATCAACTTCCCGGGGTCGTAATTTTTTCATACGATCTTCGTTTTAGGTGCACGATAGCCCATTGGAAAAGTCTATCTGAGGACTATGGCAAGCCCTATAAACGTTGTTTAGGGCCTCAAAACGGCCCCGCAAGTCATGGACCCAAAAACTAAGAAAAAAACCCGCCAAACTCGAAAACTGCCAAAACGAACCAGTTGGAATAGGTGGGAGGCCACTGACATCCATCTGGATCAACCATTCAAGCTCAACTCAATTATCGAACTATACATTTGATCCAGATTATTTTTGGAACAAAATGAAAGAAGAGATAATATAATGAAATGCACATAAATATTGCCAGAAACAGAGAAATACAACAATGCATGATTTTTATTAATGAAAGAAATGTACAGAGACTGTAAAAATACATAGAGTGCAAGACTCGCTAGAATGATGACAACTTTATCTCTGAGAGGAGATGTGACGGCTACGCTCATTCGCAAGAATATGAATACAATGAGGCTCTAAACACCTTTTTATAATAAACATGAATGTCAAAACCCTAGACATCCAAAAACCTAACCCTAGGAGATGAAGCATCAAAAGTAATGTGGGCCCCGTTGTGGTAAGTTAGTACTTCAACTTCCCGAGGTCGTAACTTTTGCATACGATCTTTGTTTTAGGCGTGTGATAGCCCGTTGGAAAGGTCTTTTCGAGAACTACGCATTATGTTGTCAAACTCTAACTTCATCTATAGTTTTACTGTGGCAAGCCAAGAAAACATTGTTTAAGGCCCCAAAACAACCCTGGAAGTACATAAAGATGTATTGACATGAAAACTTCCAAACTAAGCCAGTTGGAATAGGTGGGTGGCCACCATTATCCCCCTGGATGTTGTGTAGGGCTTCAGGACATCCCTGGAAGTGCATAACCCACAATTACAAAGAAATGTCCCCATTACAGATAAATGTGTTGAACTGAAAACTGTCAAGATGAACCAGTTGGAATTTGGAACACATGGGTGGCCACCAATATCCACTTGGATGAATATCTATATATAACTATCAATCTATAAGAATTCATTAGACATCAATTATTTATATAAAAAAAAATGCATATCCAATAAAACTTAGTAATATAGGAAAGCACCCATATAATGCCCATTTTTGCTTGAATTTGTCATTCATATTCAGGCATGACTTCATGATTTTTTTTTAATTTGTGTTGGTACATGATTTCAGATAAGGAGGAGTCTATATGAGATATTTTGGACATAGTATTGATTATATTTAAGCATATGTGTATATATTGTTATCTATGTATATGGATATGTTGTGGTAAATTATATGTTTGGGATGAAATGATGTGGTATGATTGACTTGTGGATGGTTTATTATGTGGAATTGTGATTTGTTTTTTATTTTAAAATTTGATCTTGGATAATTGGTAACTATATCGAAAATTATTAATGTTGTGAACCAATAAACTTGTATGAGTGTGGTAGGGAAGAATGATACTTGGCGTTATGACATGTGGAAGGGAACATATGTTTGAGCAAATAAAGTTATTTACTTGATATGCTAATGGTTGTGTATGTGTAGGCCATAAGCCAAACCTTTCCAACTCGCTCACATATGGGTGTGGACTCACAACCATGTTTTGACAAAGACGTGGAGTCTTTAATGGTAAAATAAAATACTTATTTCAAGTGATAAGGATGTGGAATCCATATTGTATAATTAGGATAAGGAATTTTCCTAGTAAAGATGTGTGATTCTTACTCACCAAAAGTCAACTTCCATATTTCAATCTAGGCATAATTGCCTTGACCCCATGATTGATTTAGTTAGGAGACTATTTACCTACTTGATTTGAAACAACTCTAATACATTGTTGTTGTTGTTGTTTAAATGAAATGAAATAAAGTAAAGTAAAAAAAGGGGAAAATGGGGGAGGCACCATGCAATCTATAAATAATAGGGTAATTTAATTTTAGAAAAAAGAAGAAGGAAGGATTATGCATGGGAGGGTAAGGTGTTAACATGAAACAGTTCTATAAATAAAAGGGGAAAAGCCATGGAAGAGGGGAGAAGGGCACATAGGGAAATGTTGATGAAATTTTTAACAAATGGAGACTTAGCTAAATTTGGGGTGAGATTGATTTGTTGGGGTTTCTATCAAGTAATGGTTGTGAGTTCATGTAGCTTGGGGGTCTTAAGGAAAAAAGTCTTCCCCGAGAGAGGCTAGAAGGAAAACTAGTTGGATATTTTGAACCAGCCTGAAGAAGAACCAAGAGACTGGAGTTTAGATCTGGCAATTGAAAGCATAAATCTCTACGGGTTTAAAACCCCTTGCATATTTCTAATTTGAGCACTATGTAGTCTTGTAATTTAAATCTAGCTAAGATTTTGAACACTGGTATGAATCTGATTTTTTTAATCAATTGGAACTAAGTTACCCTAGCTTGCAACTAATCTAGAAACTAATGTGTGGCTGAAATGACTATAGGCTAAGTATGTTATAAATATAGTACTTTGTGTGGATTATAGAAGAGGTTGATCACTAATTTTCTTATTCCTTGTGACTTAGTAGTTGAACAAGTGCTTGATTATGTAAAATGTATAATTGGGCATTTGGCTTAATTAATGGACCATGCCTTCAAGTTGAAGTGGAAGTTAGAGATGGTATTTCCTTGCTCATGCTTCTTTCATTCAATGCATGGTTATATTAGCAATGATTCATAAGAAATGTTCACAAGAGCTAGCACTATCATTCCAAGTTGAATGGTCATTTGGACATATAAATATAGTATGATTTTTATTATGATATGTGCTAGGTGTTTGACTAAAGACGTCAATTAAATAAAAACTCTATTTCTTTCGCATTATTTAGCTACTAAATAATGTTGTGAATATGTTTTCTTCATGCAACTCAAATATGTTAATATTGGTAAGAATGGTTGCATATTATTTTGATCTTTTATATAAAATCTAATAAAATTGTGGTTAGTATTGTGAAATTGTTATTAAAATATGTTGTATATAGTAAGTCATTGGAAAAATGATTCTAATGGAATGCATTTTGTGTTCCAGTGAGATAATAAATCTCCTCTTGCATAAAAGGTGCAAGATATTATGTTATGAATTAAACTGAGAAATGCTTTGTTGCTTGGTTGTAGCTTCATTATTAGATTAAAAAAAATGGATGTGTGAATATCTTTTTGGTCTACTCGTTGTAGTATATATTTATGTTTGTCAATGTGAATATTATGTTATGAATTAAACTGAGAAATGCTTGGTTGTAGCTTCATTATTAGATTAAAAAAAATGGATGAGATATGAATTTTTTTGTTTTCTACTCATTATAGTATATATGGATGTGAATAGTGGGATGTATGATGGGATTAAGTTAGTTCATTCCTTCAGCTGGAATATCCAACATTTTTGTATGTTTAATAATCATTCATTTACATTTACATTGAATTGTTAGAAGTATGGAGTAAAGCTTGGAAATTATATATTGTCGTTTATAGAAAAGATTCCAAACCGCTGGAACATGAGTTATACTTTTGATTGTATTTTTTATTGAATCATTGTGAATAAATAAAAGGATAGCCTCTATTTGTAAGGTATGCATTTCTTTTAATATGGTTAAATGTTGGAACATGAAATTTAGTGCTTACGTATCACCTAGTTTATATTAATATATTTTTAAATGTTGGAACATGAGATTTAGTACCTACGTATTCACCCAGTTTATATTAATATATATTTTTATTGTTGTCATGGTTTGTTATTACTACATTTGTGTATGGTAGTCAAGTATGTAACAAAATGTTGCAACTAAAAAATCAATTTTTCATGTATGCTTTACTATTACACGTTTTTATTAAGATGTTATATTATAACAATGTTAATTTACAAGTTTTTATTAACATGTTATATTATAAACTCTTGAGACACTGATTATATGCAATCTCAACTACTAAAATCTATAATTCCAATTATTTTTTTAAATTCCTAGCCAAATTTTGGATGAAACCGTTAAAAATAATACCTAAAAAAAATAAAAATATAGAATGCTTAGACTACTTCCAAAATAATACCCAAAAAGAATATTATACACTTGTTATCAGGTATTGGCCAAAGTGTTGTAATAATGCCTTTATGTTTTTTAGTAACAAACTCTATACAAAACAATGTCAAACAAAGTATTGGGCACTTGTTATTGGGTATGGGCCAAAGTGTTGTAATAATGCCCTTTTTGTTTTTTGAAGTAACACGCTCTTATGCAAAATGATGCGAAAGAAAGTATTGGGAAAGTGTTATTGGGTATTGGTAAAAGTGTTATAATAATGCCTTCTTCTTTTTTAAATAACTCCCTTATGCAAAATGATGCCAAATAGAGTATTGAGCATATGTTAAGTGAATTTATTTTTTATATCTTCTGTTAGTAAATTGTTATCGAAATCAAGCAATGGTTACGAGTGGAAAGTTTTTTGCAAACTGATTGTAGCTCAAAATATCTTATAATGGAAGTAACATGTTTTAAAACAGTGTAATTGTGTTTGTAAAATGGGTGTTGCATGCCTTACAACATTCCAAGATGAAGTAATTGTTCATTTGTGGGTATGTGCTTGTATTTAGTTATTGTTTTTTTTAATATTTTCCAATTGTTTCACACGTTAATGAAGACCAAAAAAATACCCATCCATCAAATTTGCTCAACATATTAGATTGGAATTGTTTTAAGTTAGTTGACCATTGAAATAAAGATAACATCAATAAATAGTTATTTCCTAAATCTATAATGTGGATACTGAGGATGTGTTACAACCCACTACCTCTAGAAAAGAAAAGCAAAGCTAGAAAAAATATTTAGTTTTCTACCCATCAAAACTTAGTAATCACCGAGGATGTGTTACAACCCACTACCTCTAGAAAAGAAAAGCAAAGCTAAAAAAATATTTAGTTTTCTACCCATCAAAACTTAGTAATTTAAGAAAGCACCCATTACATCTAAATTATATTTGTTTATAAAGTAATTCAAAACTTAATAAATTATATTTGTTTATAAAGGAATTCAAAACTTAATAAATTATATTTGTTTATAAAGTAATTCAAAACTTATTAATTTAAGAAAGCACCCTCTACCTCTAAATTAGATATGTTTATAGTATAATAGAAGACATTACTTTTTTTTCAGAAGAAAAATGTTTCAAGGTTATATTAATATATAATTTTTTTTACATCAACAAAGAAGAGGTTCTGAAGACAATGAGACCAAGGCACTGTCAACATAGTATTATCTTTCCATCTTTATAAGCAAATGAAAGTAATGGCCCCGAACAAGAAATGTATATGCAGACCTTTACTTGATACCAAAATACAGGGGAAGATTTCTAAATAAAAATGTTAATTAAGAAGATACTATTCCAGTAATGATTCGACCACCCATTTTTTTTTTTTTTTTTAGAAGAGATTGATGTTTTGTTGGGGGCCTTCGATTCCATTGATCCAAGTGAAAAAGAACAAAATGCCCTTTGGTGCTTCAAGGGATCTTTTGGAAACTCTGTCATCTTCTTCGTTCGATTCCCTGTAAATATGTTGGTAGTAGGTTCCCTGGAAGTTTTTTTGTAAGTCTCGAACTCTGCGTTTCCAACCTTTAATTTTAGTAGCATGGAGTTTTCTTTTACGTTGAAGCCACTCGATAATGATCTTGGAGTCCCCCAATATGTGGAGGTGGTGTAGGTGCAAGACATTAGCCATTATGAAAGATGCCCACGCTCTAATTAATTCAGCCTTCGTGTTGGAGCCATGTCACCTCCGAGGAATTAAGAGTTTTCAGGATTCCCCTAGCACCACAGGTTGTTCCCCCGTTAATAGAGGCACCGTCGAAGAAAATCAGCGAATTCCCATGAATGGGGAAAATTGGACTCAATCTTAGAAAGGTCTGTCTATAATCTGTTTGGGTGTAGGAGAGAAAACTTAAGGTTCTGTGAGTAACTGTGCCGGAAGAGGGAATTTTACCTTCAAATAAGCCTTTGTTGCGCTCCTTCCACAGAAACCAACAAATAAGAACTAACAGTTTTTTGGGTGCAACTGAGTTTTGTGTCCAATTCACCATGCATTCATTTAAATTCTGCCCCTTCCACTCCAGTTTTAATTTCAGAGATTTGGTACACGAGTTCCAGGTCGCTTTTGTGAGCTGGCAATGTATGAAGAGATGCACACTGTCTTTAGCAACTGCTCTGCAAAGGTAGCAAACACCGAGACCCACCCATCCCTTTTTTAATAATGTATCCCAAGTAAGTATGCATTGATCCGCCGCCAATCTGAAGAAGAGAATAATTTTTATTTGCAGGTTCCACTTCCATAGATTTAGTTTCCAGCCAAGGAGGTTTGGTAGGGAAAGTAATGATATGAGTGCCTTATAGCAGTTGTTGATTGTGATTTCACCTGACGAGTCACCTCCATTCCAAAGTATTTTATCTTTTTTTGCTTGGTTGAGCGTAATTCCGACCTGACCAAGTCTAGCCGTGTAATTATTCCATTCGACTGCTAGCTCTCCCACAATTCCTAGGTCTCCAGGACTCTTCCAGTTTTCGGTGCGGGTTAGATTATCTAAACCTGTGGATGCTTGTGACAATGTGGTAATATCCTTGTGCTTTAAAACAGTTAGAAGTTCCTCATAAAGTTGCTCTCTATCCCCCAAATCTAAAATGAAATCACGCCCACTTTCACTTGAGATCCAGAACCTGGTTGCCAGCTAGCCCAGTGGTTGATGATTGGTAAAGTGCGCCTTAGACTAGTCCAGAATTTTGAGGCTGAAACTTGTTTGTGAGAGTGGTGTCTGATCCAATCAATGTTCAAAGTGTTATGTAAGTATTTGTCAAAAATAACTTGTTGCCAGATATTGTGATGCGTTAGAACTCTACAAAGGTTTGTCGTGATCAATGCCAGATTAAACAATGGAAGCTTACGAAGACCCCATCCTCCTTGTTTTTTGGGTTTGGAGAGGATCTCCCATTTACACAGGTGGTACTAATGTGCTTCTTGATGACCTGTCCAAAGGAAATGAAACATTAAAATTCTAAGTTTATTTAAGATCAAGCAAAGCAGAGTTTCTAGGGACATCCAGTAAACATTTTGTCCTTCCAGTACCGACTTTAATAGTATGAAACGCCCTCCCAATGACAACCATCTATTGGTCCAAAGGTTTAATTTTTTTTCCATCCTTGTCACCAGCCAATTCCAATCTGCAACACCTTGTGTCTCTGTCTTCAAAAAGTAGCCAAGATACCAGAAACCCGAAGAGAGTTCGTTGAAGGTGTATGGAAGAAAAATTTTGTAGGAAGACAAGTCAGTCTTCGAGATGCCTTTGTGATGAATTGTCGATTTCTGAGGATTGACAGACAGTCTCGAAGCATTAAAGAAATGAGTGATAAGTGTATTTATTACTTGCCATTCAAAGAGGCTCACCTTGGATAAGATGAGAACATCGTCCGCAAATATTATATGCAAGATTGTGGATAGTCTTGAAACCTTAATCCCCGATCAGTTGCCGTCAACAAATTTTTTTTTTAATAATACGCTGAGTCCTTCCATTGCCAGAACGAAAAGTAGTGGGGATAAAGGACAACCCTATCTTACTCCCCTTCCACTTCTAAAAAAATCCAAAGCCTTCACGTTGATGAGCACCGCAAAGGAAGAAGAGGTGACACAATTCAGTATCGACTTTGTCATTTGAGGCTCCAAACCAATTTTATGCAGGATTAGTTTGAGGAAGTCCTAATCAATACAATCATAAGCTTTTTTTAGATCCAATTTTAGCACAAGTGCTTTCAGTTTGTATTTTTTGATGTTGTGTAGGCATTCATGGGCTATGCCTATGGCATCGATGCGTCATCCTTTCAAAAAGCCTAGTTGTTCAATAGAAATCTTTTCAGATAGAATGGTGATCAGATGGTTTGCTATGAGTTTAGAAATAATCTTATAGCACACGTTGCAAAGTGAGATGGGTTGGAAGTCGTCAAAGGATGCAGGTTTATTCACCTTTGGTATAAGGGTTAGAAAAGTAGCATTTATACCTCCATAGATTGTTCCCAGTCTTCTAGAATCTTCAATGAAAGATAAAAGATCCTTCCCAACTAAGTCAAAGAAAAAGATGAAGAATTTAGCGGTCCATCCATCTGGACCCGGGCTCTTTTCTTTTTTGAAATGGAATAAAACTGACTTCAGTTCTTCAATAGTTACAGGACGATAAAGTGAACGAGAATCCTCCTCATTGACCATCTGTTAGAAGAGATCTGCCAGTTTACACTGTTCAAATGTATCCAGGTTGATAGAATCTTTGTAAAGCATTACCACATTACTTAAGACATTACCACATAAGTCATTTTAATAATTATATATTTCAAATTTGTCAAGAGTCATAATTTGTCCTAATTTGTCAAGAGTCATTATATAAAATAAATTGGAATGTCAAGAGTCATAATTTGTCAATAATCAACGACAATGGCATATAATTCTATTGAAAAATATATTTTAAAGATTATGTAATTTAATTTTTTTATTATTTTTTTCTACAAAATATTTTTAATATATTAATATATTGTTAAAATATTATAAAAAATAGGGGTCTTGTAGATGAATCATCCACGGTGATTATTTTGTGAAGATAATAATAATTTTAAATGAGTAATGTATATAAATTACATTTCTTAATTAGAAAAAATAATATATATATAATTCCTTTAAAATATTTTGGGTTAACATTATTTCTAGAATAGTTAAGTGAGTAATATTAACATAAATCTTTGGAACTTCTATCTTAACAAACTTTATGTTTCCTCTCAAGTTTGTATGGATACTCATCTCACTCATCACCACACTAAGGTCAATTGAGGATACAAAATATGACATTAAGAGCCCTGCTAATGGAAATCTAAAGACATAGAAGGATACAAAGCCTAGTTCTTAAATCTTGGTTGTTCAATCATGGTGCCTCATATTAAGCATCTTTTCTATCAAGCTATCAAACAAGGATTCCCTAATAGGTAAACTAAAAGTTTAACTGTCCCTCTTTTCAAAGCTAGGACTAGAATGATGCAACCAATTATCGAACCATGATTAGCCTTCTTTTATAAATATCATTTGTCTTAATTATTGAAAGAAAAAATATCCCATGGTTTGAGGACGATAATAAAAGGGATAAAGGTCAAGCTAGTCTCAAGAATTAGCATGCTAAAATTGATCTTCTTACTACTCTTGGAATTATTTGTTCCAGTGCCTTTTGGAGTACACTTTGGGAGAAGATGGACACCAAGTTGAAGAGATCCACAACTTTCCATCCACAAACAGAAGGGAAGTAGCAAAAAGGACATTGGCTTAGATTTTAATGAGTTACTTTAGAAGCATCCAAGGACCTGGGATGAAAATTTGATTTATATTTAGTACTATTGTAACACAATAGTCCATACTTCTACCAGTGAGTTCCCTTTTGAAACTTGCTTTGATTATTTTCCACCTTTCTCATTAGAAGTTGCATATGACTAGAAATGAGGAGTGAGGGAAGACACCAAAGGAGAAGCATTTAAGGCCAAAAAATTCATTGATAATATTAGGGATATCCATTTGCAAGTATAGGAGACATTGAAGAAGTCACATGAAAAGCATAAGGCCTAGCATGATCAAAACAAGGTTGAGAAAACATCCAAGGTGGGAGATAGTGTTTGGTTGCATTTAAACAAAGAAAGGTTATAGGAAGGGGACTAGTAAGACTATCAAGGCCCTTTGATATGGTCCTTTTGAAGTGTTGGAGAAGGTGGATGATAATGCCTGTAGACTCAATCTACCCCCATATATGTGCATTTACTCAATAGTGAATGTGGAGGATTTGAAACTCTATGAGTCTTTTATGTTGAACCAAAAACTGATGAGTAAGTCTTACCTACCATAGAGTAATTAACACCAAAATCTTGCAGATTTAGCAAAAGATATGGTTTTACAAAAGAAGTCTAGAACAACTAAATGAGGGTAGCTTGAACTTTGTAAAGTTGAGTTGAAAGGAAAACTCCCTAGCTAAGACAAATTGTACTCTAGGAAGAAGGTAGAGGAAAAATTTCCTCACCTCCTTAAGTAAAATATTTTAGGGACCAAAAGCCTCTTGAAATGGGGAGGTATGACTCAAAATGGATCATTATATAATTTTTCATCTACTTTGGTAGATTATGGGTGGAAAAATTGGAGATATTGACTTGTAGGTCCCATTCCCCAAACTCTCCCTCATAGGGAGATACTTTCCCTTGGAAAGAGTTTGAGTGGAAAACCCTAGAACTCACCTTGATTTGACATAGTGACCCCATAGCTCTCCAAAGGCATTGGTCTTTCATTGTCTTCAACCACCCAAAAATCCAAATCGACTTCTCCTTTTGTCCTAGTTTTTTGTTTTTGTTTTGACAATCTAGGGTTTCACCATGCATAATATAAATGCTAGATTGTCTTGAGATTCATTGTCATATCTTTATTGTGATTGATTCTAACCTATTTGTTTCATTGAGCTTCCTTATTTCCAACATTCCATTTATGAGGGTTTGATCCATTTTTTCTTTCAATCATTTACCTATAGAATCAAACCCTAGGGTTTGAAATTGTACTTTTAATTAAGATCTAATGTATACCTCTTGTGAAACCCTAAGAACCTTGCTTGGAAGGTATTCTTGAGCCATAAATGTATTGAATGTTTGTTTTCTTATTTTCCTGTAGTGTCTAAGTTTGTTAGGTGTGGGGTTTCAAGTGGTTTACCACCTCATTTAAGTAGTGTTTCCAGGGTTCTTTGTTCCCAACCAACAAATAAATCAAATCAATGTTCCCTCATAGCTGCTAGATATTGCCTCCCATTTGACTATTGTTCGAGGGTTTACTCTGTTTTTCAAAACTGCAGAGACAAAGCCTTTATGCAATGTTGTTTTAATGCATTCTCTAGCAAACATTTTGAGGTTATATCAATCCAATATACATATTGTACTTAAAATAATTCAAAGGAGGCCAAACAACTTCACCTAATCCCCCAACTTCATCTTTGGTCTTTTATCCCAGAACTGTCATAAAATCTGCAGATGTTTAGAGAGTGATAAAAGGGTTGTGTGATTATTTCCAAGCAATACTTCTTGGTTTTATTTCTCATCTCTTTGTATGATAGTAGAACAATGCTTAAAATATCCCTACGACATTACCATACCTTGAATCATCGCATCATTGTCAAGTTTTAAATGTGTGATACATGTTGGTCTATACTCATATGTAGAGTTTGTTTTGAAATTTGAGCATTGATAACATATGTTTATTTCTATGTAAAGTAAATAAAGGGGTTGATGATAACTCTTGGATCTGGTTAATGATGATGATGAATCTCAATTTTGATCACCATTATTGATGGTATAGTGTACTCTTGTCTTTGTTCATGTCATCTACATGGTGGTTATAATCTAAAGAGATAAGTGATACATCTTATAAATACTATTGGATGCAATCTTGTTTGGATATAAATATGTTACAAAGGTATTGTTAGTATTTTGTTGTCCTAGTATTCCATCTTATGCTCAAAGTTTGTCATGAATACATGTTGATGATTTAGTACTTACACCTATAAACAAGCACACTTTACACTTTGATGCTCCATTGAATGATGATGATGAATGATTTCATGAATATGATCTTGTTGTTGAAGTCTTATGTAGCTACATAAGATAGTCTTATTGTATTTGATCAAGTCAAAACCCTAAAAGAATAATGCTAAATTATATTTGTAATGTCGTCTTAGGAAAAAAATTATTATTATATTTTGTACTTGCAATATGAGAAGTCGTCCCTACCATACAAAGTCAAAGTAAATTATATTTTCTAGAAAAGACAAGTTGGACCTATGGGAAAAGATCACTGGCAGAATAAGTATAAATAAAGTGACACCTTACTCATTTGGTGATCACAACTCACTCAACTATAACACAAGTTTGGTGGATAGTTGCAGTTGCAGCTGCAACTACAGGAGGAAGGATAAGGCACATCTCTTGGTCTTGGTTGGTATCTCTCTCGTGTGCTACCTTTCTAGGGTAGTGCGCTAGGGTTTGGATTGTGCCTTGGTGTATCTCTTGGTGTATGTCTTGGTATAATACTTGGTGTATGTATTGGTATAATACTTGGTGTATATTCTAGTGACAAGGCCCAAGTCTAGTAGCAGGGTTTCCCTTTGAGTAGAAAGGTTATTTGGGATATTTATCTCTAAGAGAGCATTATACTGGCATTGTACTTGTTTGATGAATCTAAACTAAAGAAGTTTTGCTGGGTTTTCTTCCCCAAGAGGGTTTCCTAGGATAGGTCTTTGTGTGTTTTTCTTGAGGGTGGCACATGTAGGTTCCTATGGTTGGGTGATGATGATGTAGCATCATATATGGAAAAACGAGAACGTAAAAGTAGTTAAATTGATATGGTAAATCTAACCCTAACTACTTTTAGAAAAAATTCAACACCTGTAAATGAAACATTTGTTACATTAGCCCTTATACCTTGCAAGTTTTACGATTAATATTTTACATTGCATGGCATTGGTTATAGGTTCATAGTGTTGAGTGATGGTGTATTGATATGACACACTAAATAATATTGTAAGCAATCTTTCATTTTCAAGTATCGAGCATTGTCTCCTCTCGTTTGTCTTGATCCATTCCCTTAGAGAAGTCAACCTTGAGTCAAACCAATTCCTTGTCCTCAAATGTCTGAAACATAGTGATAGGAATTAGTATTGACCCCCCTAGGAAAAATCTCCTTAGGTTAGAAACCCTATCCTAGAAGTGCAGAGGCAAGGCCACTGAGGTGACATTGGGTAGCTTGCCTATCCATTGCCCCAATCTCTCCCTCATAGGGCATGAATTTCCCTTGGTGAGAGCTTGAGCAACAACATGTACCATTTTAGGGGTAGGTCATGCTTTGATGATTTGGGTTATACAGTCTTCTTAATCCCATTTGAGGCCTTAAATGGTTGTTTTGAGATAAAAACTTTGTGTACAAAGTTCACAGACTCTTGATGTTGTTCTACACATCGAGATCTTTCCAAGGGTTTTAATATTACCTCAATCAAAGTTTGTATACGAAAGTAATGTCTCCCACAGGTTGACCTATCTTGTTAATGACCATGATATTATAATGTCCCCCTCCAATTGATGACTCATTATCCTACACAACTCTCGTAAGCTATAGTCAACAAAGAAAAGGGGATTCAAGGTGTCAAACCCTAAAGAGATATTAAATAGAATAAACAATTATATTTTAATAAAGTAAGGGTTTTATTGGGTCAAAGATGGAAGATCTAGAAGAATTGAAGAAGATGAATAAATATAAGAGGTATCCTACCTTCTTGGCATTATGATTTGATATCCTATTGAGTGCTCTTGTAGCCAACGTTTTCGTTGGGGTTTTGGGATAAACCTTTCCATTGCAGGTGTAGTTTCGGTGGTGCAATACCCACCCTAGCTAGATGAATATAATTCATTTGGAGTCTTTCTTGGGTTCATTGTGGCAATTTCTAAAGATATTGAAGTATACCAGTGGATACGTGAAGTTTCAACAACCGATATGGGAGGAGATAACCAATAATATCGCTGGGGTGTTGAGGGTTTCACACTAGGTTCTTTTGAGGCATACCCATGGGTTGCGAAGGGCTCATATAGAGAGTATCCATGCGATGCCTAGAAGGTGTCCTGCGATGACCCATGTAGTGGGGTTTTGACAAAAAATAGGGCGTAGGAGGTTGGGGTGAAGTTTGGAGGGTGGTCTATAGTACTGGAGTAAAGCAATAGAATGTTGGGAGAGTCTTGGTTTCTTTGTTGGCATCATACCAGGTTTTCTTGTGTGTTTGTAGCAGAGTGTGTAGTTTCTTAGCAACCAATAGTTTGTGACCCTAGTATTGTTTTGCAACTGTTATTACAGCCCTTAGAAGTATTTGTATTTTTGTTCCCATTCATAATAAGGTTCCATATTATTCTACTCCATTTATGTGTGTTGGGTGTTTGATATATGTTTGATAATATTCCTCTTTGAGAAAGTTATTTAATTTCACCTTCACATAAGAATTGGGATTAAGGATAATAAAGTGGTATCGGAGCTGGTGATTCTGCCAGCTTGTAATGTCGAGGAAGAAAGGGGGTGGAGTAAAACCCCCTCACAAATAACCAGAAATGAAGTCAAAAGAAATCCCATTAGAATTAGAACCAAAAGAAAGTATGGGGAACCACAGTGAAGACAAAGTCCAACAACTGTTAGAATCTATAATTGTAGGACAACAATAGATGATTGCAAGACAACAACAAACAACACAACTCCTGACACAACTCATTCAAATCTAAGGAGGCTATAATGGGAACTAGACACGGACCAGTCAACAAGGTAGTAGGGACCATATGGAGGAGAACAACAATCACATTCCAATGCAGAGCAGATCACCATTGGGAAGCAGTAAAATACCATGACCATCATTGCCATAGTTCCTTAGGTAGAAGTAGATAGATATTCTAGAACAATAGGATCATGATGGTTACCCCCTTAAGGGTTACAAAGAGTACTTAGCCATGCTAGAGGATTTCCAGGCATCATTTTCTTTCCAAGACTACTATAATGGTAAATATAGGAACAAACCAAGGGAGTGGAACAAAACAACACAGTACTAGAAAAACTATGATCTTATGTGTAGGGTGGGAAGGTTAACTATTCCCTATTTTGATGGATCAACTAAGAACTCAGCTAACGCTTGGGTACAAAAGATGAACACTTACCTACAGCTCAACCCAATGACCGAGGAAAAGGAAATCAATATTGACACCTTAAATTTGGATGGGGAGGCTCATGAATGGTGGCATCATGGGTTGGTCACCCTTGGACATGCTAACATTACATCATATTTGAAATTAACCCAGAGGGTGAAGGACATGTTTGAAAGGAAGGATCATAAAATTCATTTCAGTGAATTGGCACAATTGAGACAAAAAGGTACACTAGAGGCATTTATAACATAATTTCAAATGATGGATGTCAAGGGAATTGATATTTCAGAACAAATGTTAGTGATGCTATTCACAAAGGGGCTAATTGAACCCTTGAAGGGTTGGGTTAAGGATTTTAGACCACCCACATTACATGATGCCATCAAGAAAGCCTGGGATATGGTAGACACAATGGTAAAAAAGCATCCAGTAAAACCCTTCATTCCTCAGAAGGGTCAGGTGACAAAGTTTCCCTAGAAGACATGGACAAGGAAATACCAATTGGACGAAGGAACTCAGAGAGAGATTAGAAGAAAGAAATTATGCTTTAGTTGCAACAATCCATGGGAAATCGGTCACCGATGTATGGGAAAGGGAAAGGTCCATTATATCGAAGTACTATCTGATGAAGAAGATGATGGTGAGGAAGAGAACCTTCATAGTCCAGAATAGTGGTGAGTCACCACACCTTGAAATTAGAGAACATGCATCGTTGCAAGAAGGGGTCAAGAAGGTGACCATACCCACATTATCAGGAGTCCCTAGGTATTATACCTTCTGAATCAGGGAAATTATGTAGGGAAAGACAGTTACAACGTTGATTGATGGAGGGGCCACCCTAAATTTCATCGATGCAACATTGGTTATCATGAGACAAATTCCCACAGAGGAATTTGAGGGATTTGAAGTAGTAGTGGCCGGTGGATACAACATGACTTGTACCCATAGGATTAGAGGGTTGGATGTGACATTGGGAAAATATATGTTGACTAATGATTTTTATGTGGTGGATCTAGTAGACACCAATGTGGTATTAGGAGTACAGTTTCTATATTCCCTCAAATACTTCAAAATTAATTATCAGGAGATGAGGATGGAATTCATAGACACTATAGGTCAGCGGGTTCTGAGGGGTATGTCATCTGGAGAACCCAAGGTTGTATCCAACAGACACATGGATGCTCTCTTTAGACACAAATATGTGGTATCATAGTGGAGTGTTTGGTCACAATGCAGAAGCCATCCCAGGATCGTCAACATTACCATGTGGGTATACATGAGTTACTGGGTGAGCATGATAAGGTATTTGGGTCACTTCCAGTAGGAAGACCACCAGACCGAGGATTCGATCATGTCATTGATTTGGAGGAAGGGTCCAAGCCAATTATTAATGCACCATACAAACACCCATAGAAGTTCAAGGACGGAATATAAAAGGCCATACAAGAGTTGTTGGAAATGGGATACATCTGACCTAGCTCTAGTCCATTTTCTTCCTTAGTAGTATTGGTGAAAAAGAAGGATGACACATGGAGAATGTGCATTGATTACAGGGCCCTAAACAAGAAGACTATTAAGAATAGGTACCTAATACCAAGGATTGAAGAAATTATAGATGAGCTACATGGAGCGGTATATTTTTTGAAGATTGAACTTCGATCAGGGTACCACCAGATCAAGGTGAGAGAGGACATCCATAAAACACCATTCAAATGTCATTATGGCCATTATGAGTTTGTAGTCATGCCCTTTGGGTTGACTAACGCATCGTCTACCTTCCAGTCATGTATGAACCATATATTCAACAAAAAATTGAGAAGATTCCTACTATTGTTATTTGATGATCTTTTGATCTACAATAAGACTTGGAGGGAATATTTTGGGCATGTGGATGAGATTCTCACCATTATGGAGGAGCAATCGCTTTTTTCCAAGGAGGAAAAATGTGAATTTGGATTGACAAAGATCCTCTATTTGGGGCATGTGATCGGTGTTGAGGGAGTGAAGATGCATCAAGAAAAGATCCAGGAAATCCTAGATTGGTCTACCCCCAGTTCAATCACAGATTTGCGAGGATTCTTTGGGATATGCAATTATTAGAGACGATTTGTGAAATGTTTTTCACAACTTGGAGCACCGCTGACAAATATCACCAAAAAGGGAGCATTCAGGTGGACAGAGGAAGCACTAACAATGTTTGACATAATGAAGAAGGTAATGAGCACTTTCCTAGTACTTGCACTTCCACATTTCTCTCTACCATTTGTATTGGAGTGTGATGCATCCAGAGAAGGAATAGGAGTAGTATCGATGCAAAACTTCCATCCCATATATTTTGAGAGTAGGAAGTTGAGGGAACCAGAAAGGATATAATCCATATATGATAAGGAGATGTTGACAATCATGGATGCAATGGCCAAATTATGACAATACTTGGTGGGAGGAATCTTTGTGGTGAGGACCGACCACAACATCTTGAAGTATTTTTCAGAACAGAAGGACTTGAGTAAGAGATAACATAAGTGGGTGATTAAATTGTAAGCTCGTGACTTTGATATTGAATATGTTAAGGGAAAGATGAATGTAGTTTCCAATGCCTTTTCCAGGAATCTTACATTTTTTTCCCTTGTCAAGGTCTCAAATGATTGGAAGTCTACCCTCTTGGTGGAATATTCCAAAAATATATCTGCATGTGAGTTGATGGAGGGAACCAACTAGGATGACAGGTACAAAGTAGTGGATGACATCATCTACTACAAGAAGAGGCTCTATCTTGTCCCTAAGTCCATGCTCAAGGATAAGATCTTGAGGGCAGTTCATGATGCCCCTTTAGCTAGCCACCCAGGGTACTTGAAGACTTATAAATAGGTAAGAGAGAGATTCTCATGGAAGGGTATCAAGGGGTATGTACTACAGTACGTGAGAGAGTGCAAGACTTGTCAGCAAAACAATTCAAAGATGACACACCCAACAAGTTTACTCCAGCTGCTACCTATTCCAGAGAGGAAATGGGAAAGCATTTCCATGGACTTAATTATAGGGTTACCAAGGGTCCAGGGCAGGGACTGTATCTATGTGGTGGTGGAAATGTTGACCAAATATGCACGCTTCTTTGATATTCCTTTAGAATAAAATGCATCCCAGGTGGCAAATCTCTTCTTCAGGGAAGTATTCAGACTCCATGGTCTTCCAAGGAACATAGTCAGTGACAGGGATAAAAGGTTTTCCAGTGAATTTTGGTAGGATATATTTAAGTTATCTGGGACAGAGTTGACACCTAATACTAGCTATCACCCCTAGACAGATGGGAAAAATGAGATAGTGAACAAATGGGTAGAAGTGTACTTAAGGAACTATGTGTCAGGAAAACAACGAGCATGGATAACATGGTTGTATATCGAGGATCATTGTTAAAACACCACTCATCACATGTCCATTAAGATGAGTCCATTCAGGGCACTATATGGCTATGATGCCCCATCATTTGTAAATTTATCTTTTGGAGAGAGCAGGGTTCCCAAGGACAAAGACTAGTTGCAGGAAAGTAGGGACATATTGCAAATCCTAAAGGAGAATTTACAGGTTGCTCATAACCAACGGAATATATATGCAAATAGGCACCATGTGGAATGCAGTTTTGAGGTCCAGGACATAGTCTTTCTTAGGCGACAACCTTACTGACAGTCATCACTGAAGAAGAGTGGTGCAGAGAAGTTGAAACCTCATTTTTACGATCCCTACAAAGTTATCAGGAGAATTGGAGAGGTGGCATATGAGTTGGAGCTACCATAGGGAAGCAGAATCCATAACACCTTCCATGTTTCATGCCTAAAAAAGGCATTAGGCCAACATGTCACCTTTTCATCAGATCTTCCTCTGCTAGATGAGGAAGGAAAAATAGATTTGGCACCCGAGAGAATTGTTAATGTATGGGAACAAAGAATGAGGATCATAGTCATTCGAGAATACCTGTTCATATGGAAGGTGTCACCTACAAAAGATGCTACATGGGAGGGTGAAAATTTTTTACAGCACCATGATCTAGAATTGCTTGAGGACAAGAAATTTTGGGAAGGGAGGACTGTAATTTCCCCATCCAATTGATGACTCATTAGCTTACACGACTCTCGTGGGCTATAGTCAACAAAGAAAAGGGGAGTCAAGGTATCAAACCCTAAAGAGATATTAAATAGAATAAACAATTATATTTTAATAAAGTAAGGGTTTGAATGGGTCAAAGATGGAAGATCCAGAAGAATCGAAGAAGAAGAATAAATAGAAGGGGTATCCTATCTTCTTGGAATTATGATTTGATATCCTATTGAGTTCTCTTGTAGCTAGTGTTTTTGTTGGGGTTTTGGGAAAAACCCTCCCATTATAGGTTTAGTTTCGGTGGTGCAATACCCACCCTAGCTAGACAAAGAGAATTCATTTGGATTCTTTCTTGGGTTCATTGTGGAAATTTCTGAAGATCTTGAAGTATACCAGTGGATACGTGAAGTTTCAGCAGCCGATCTAGGAGGAGATAACCAATAGTATCGTCAAGGTGTCGAGGGTTTCTCACCAGGGTCTTTTGAGGCATACCCGCGGATTGCGAAGGGCTCGTCCAACGAGAACCTACGCGACACCTAGAAGGTGTCTCGCGAGGACCCCTGTAGTGGGGTTTTGATGGAATATTGGGACTAGGAGGTCAAGGTGAAGTTCAGAGGGTGGTTTATATTACTAGAGCAGAGCAGTAGAAGGCTGTGAGAGTTTTGGTTTCTTTGTTGGAATCATACTAGGTTTTCTTGTGTGATTGTAGCAGAGTGTGTAGTTGCTTGGCAACCAATAGTTTGTGACTATAGTATTGTTCTACAATTGTTATTACATCCCTTAGAATTATTTGTATTATTGTTCACTTTCATAATAAGATGCCATATTATTCTGCTCCATTTATGTGTGTTGGGTGTTTTCTATATGTTTGGTAATATTCCTCATTGAGCAAGTTATTTAATTTCACATTCACATAAGAATTGGGATTAAGGATAATATAGATATTGAGTGGATGCCACATCAATTCACATTACTCACACATATGGAATTTCAAGAAGATTTTAGAGAGCCCAAAAAACTAACATTAATTGGGGGTTGA
>ML802916.1:87064-136650 GCA_009831015.1 Picea engelmannii
ATATATATAAAATGAAATATGAAAAATTATAATGTTGTAATATATTTTTTTTGTATAACCAAGTTTGTTAGTTGAGGTTAAATAAAGTTATTGGTTAGGGGAGGTTTGGTGGTCAAATCTCATGGTTTTTCTATACGACAATTGTTGGGAGGAATGGTTGTTATCCTCCCTACCCAGGTTCAATTCCTTGTAAGTGACATGTGATGCCCTTAAATGAGTCTATATGAAAACTATAAGTGAACTTTAATAATCATCATCATCATCATCATCATCATCATCATCATCATATATATATATACTTTGAATAAATAACAAGAAGCCTAGATCCAATGGATTTACCCTAATATTTATAAATTTCAATAACTTAAAAATTATATTTATAAATCAAAATCTTCATTAAAATTTTCTTAAAAATAATTCAATTCTTGTAATATTTATGAATTACAATGAACTTAAAGATGATGGATTACCTTCTCCATATACTTTTGTAATATTTATGATTTACATAAAAAAAAAAAATCCAATAGAAAATTCACTCAAAATTATATTAATATATAATTTATTTTTACATCTTCATAGGATTCTTTATCACAATCTGATACTAGTCAACCCAAAGGATGCCAAACTGACTAAATACAAGTCCAATACAAAAGAGATCCATCCACAAAAGATCTGCTATCAAACCACATAGTTCAGAAACATAGAAAAAACGATGTCCAAAAACTCCATAATAACCGGAGTAACAAGCAAAGAAAGCTAATCGACAACTCAGAGAAAAAAAACACAAAATAAACTAGGATGGAACTATAATAGATTAATATGATAAATAGGGCCTGTTGTCCCTTCATCCCAAATATAATAGGATAATCTCCTTCTCGGCTCCAAAAGTGCTTGCTTGGAGAGAAGATCGACCTCCATATTGAACTCCCTGAAAATATGCTGAAAGTAGATACCTTGAAAAGTTGTAGCTACCTCCATAGTTCTTTGTTTCTAGCCTTTGATGGCAATAGATTGTAGATTCCCTTTATGATTCAGCCAGTCAATAATCACCTTAGAGTCCCCCATCACTTGAATATTTTTAATATTCAACTGATTTGCTAGAGTGAGCATAGTCCAAGCTCCCAAAAGCTATGCTTTTGTGTTAGTGCCTTCTCTGCAATTGATATACCACTTGTACCTAGATGAATCTGGACCATTAATGACACCTCCAGCTCCACAATTTAATCCACCTGCTGAAGCTTCCCCATCAAAATACGCACATGTAAATCGAATCTTCAGAATAATCAGTCTTTGTTTAGTAATTTGAAAAGTTTGTGAGCAAGGAGAATTTGTAATAGAGCCTAGAGTTCTAAAAACTACATCCCAGGAAGAGGGAACTTTATCTTCAAAGATACCTTTATTCCTTGCATTCCAAATATTCCAGCAAGTGATAGCCGCCAACCTATTTGAGATAGAGTAATTTATAGTCTATGAGTCCCAACACTCAATAAAGGAAGTTCTAGCCCACACATTTTTTAATTGAAATCTGTGTGAGAGTCTGGACCAAGCTGTTTTGGAGAAGGAACAATGTAGAAAGAGGTGTTTTATGTCTTCACTATTTTTTTTTACACATGATGCAAATCCCTGGGCCTTCCAACCTTTTTTATTTAAAACTTCCCAAGTAAGGATCTTGTTTTCCGCAACCAGGCATAATTTTTTTTTTATCTTCAGCTGTAGATTCCATTTCCAAAGTTTAAATCTCCACCCTCTCCAAATAGGATAATTTGGAGTGGAAATAAGCGCCTTATATAAATTCCTAATAATGATGACCCTCGAGGAATCGCCTCCGGTCTAGAGAAGGGTATTAGTAGTGTTATGGAGAGTAATACCGACCCCTCTTAGTTCTGTGATATAATTATCCCACTCTAAAGAAATTTCTCCAGATAATCCCAACATTTCACTGCTCAAACATATCTCTGAATGGGTAAGAGGGTCTGTGCCTTCCGAGTCTTGTGTTAGCACGGTAATTTTCTTTTGATTTAAAGTATAGAGGAGCTCTGTCGAGAGGAAAGAGTTATCTCCGATGCATAAAACTCTGTCTCTACCTAAAGAGACAATATGTCTGGACCCCAGTTGCCAAGCCAACCAGTGCGAAATGATATGCACTGAATTTGTAAGGCTCGTCCAAATCCTTGAGGCAGAGGGGCTCTTTTGTGAAGCCAATCTAAGCCATTTTATGACTGTAGAGATTGAAAAATATTTATCCATAATTACTTTATGTCATATGCCTTCTTGCATTAAAACCCTCCAAAGGGTACTTGCATTCAATGCCAAGTTGAAATGCACAAGGTTACAAAAACCCCATCCGCCATTTTTCTTAGGTCTGGATATAGTCTCCCATCTGTAAAGATGGAAGTGTTGCGAGTCTTTATGGCCATTCCACAGAAAGTGAAACATCATTTTTCTAATCTTGCAAATAACAGTACGAGGGATAGCTTCCATAGACATCCAATAAACAGGTTGGCCTTCTAGCACTGTTTTGATAAGGATATATCTACCTCCCATGGAAAGCCATCGATTACACCATAAATCGATTTTCTTTGAAATTTTTGCCAACAACCAACCCCAATCCTCAGCCTTTTGCATCCCTGTCTTCATAAAGTAACCTAAATATTTGAATCCAGCTGATAATTCACAGAAAGTATAATGAAGGATAATTTTGTAGGGTAGCAACTCTTGCTCAGACAACCCTTCAAAATGTATCGTAGTCTTTGTTTGATTCACTGATAGCCCAGATGCCTTACAAAATAGATTGATGATCTGGTCAATTTCAAGCCATTCATGTAAAACTTCCCTTTTTATAATGAGAATGTCATCTACGAACAATAAATCAATTTTTTTTTGCAATCTGGACACTTTTATACCTGTGAGCTTACCTTCACCAATGCTGGATTTCAATAATAGATCGAGTCCTTCCATTACCAGAATAAAGAGTAATGGTGAAAGAGGACACCCTTAACGTAACCCTCTGCCGCTTCTGAAGAAGTCAGTAGCCTCACCGTTAAGTAAAATTGCAAATGAAGAAGTAGTGATGCATGACATAATCTAGTTTGTCATCTATAAACCAAATCCCACCTTTAGAATGATTAGCCTTAAATGAGCCCAGTCTATATAGTGGTATGCTTTCCTTAAATCCAGTTTTAGGATAAGGGATTTTAACTTTTTTCTTTTTGATGCTATGTAGGCTTTCACGGGCTTTACCTGCAACGTCTTGGATCCTTCTTCCTTGTAAAAAGCCCAATTGTTCTTCAGAAAGAAAAATGGAAAGGAACAATTTTATTCGGTTTGTGATGATTTTTTAAATCACCTTGTAACAGAGATTGCATAAAGCTATTGGACGGAAGTCTTCATAAGTGAACGATTTATTTTCCTTTAGGATCAACGTCAGGAAGGTAGAATTTAGACCTCCAGTAATTTTTCCTAATCTTCTAAACTCCACCATTTCTAGAAGATCCTCCCCTACTAAATAAAAAAAATATGTGAAAAATTCCACCGTCCAACCATCTGGCCCTAGGATTTTTTATTTCTTAAAATGAAAAATAAGATCTTTAAGCTCCTTTAATGTGACTGAATTGTACATCGAGCAAGACTCCTCCTCATTAACAAACCGAGAGTAGAGTTTGTTTACCTTTAATTTTTCAATAGTGTTTGATGTAGTCGGGTCCTTGTAGATATTTTTAAAATATTGGATCGCTGCATCCTTTAATGCTCACTGATCAGACACATTTATTCTATCACTATCAGTAATCTACCATATATGCTTCTGATTTCTATTGAAGGTAGAATATTCATGAAAAAACTTTGTGTTATTATCATCGCTAGCCAACCAGATTTCCCTGTTGCACAATCTCCATTGATCTTCGACTCCTTTTAAAATATTGTTTCTTTCTACTACCATTTTCCGAAGAGATAGTTCATTTTCATGATTTGTAGGATCACCTGCCATAAAAATAACCACCTCCTTAATGGCAGATTCCATTGACAATAGATTTTCATTGTTTTTGGCTAATTTCTCTTTATACCAAATCTTTGTTTGTGATTTTAGAACTTTTAACTTCCAAACAATCCTGTGTTGTTTGCTTCCTATAGACAGGAAACCTGGCTCTTTCCATACCTTGTGGACTAAATCCACAAAATCTTGATCCTTCATCCATTGTGCATTCAGTTTGAAAGGATAGGCCTTATAGTTGAGAGGTAAGTCCAGTTGAAGAATAACTGGTGCATGATCGGAAATAAATGACAATTCAACCTAGGACCTATAAAGGCCGACAATAGATAATAATTCTTCAAAAATAATAACTCTGTCTAATCTTCTTGTGATCGCCTCCTTTCCACGACGCCCGCTCCTCCAATTAGGAACCAACTTTGTTGGCTTGATATCAATCAAATTTCTGGAAGAAAAAAGGTCTCTGTAATAATCATCATTAACCCCAATACCGGGCGTACCTCCCCAGACCTCTTCCGAAGATAATACAATGTTTAGATCCCTTGAAATAATTAAGTGCTTAATAGAGAGAATCCCACTGTCTTCCAAAGAAGTCCATAACTGTTTCCGCTCCAAGCACAGGCCGTAAATATTAAGCAGCGCTAACTCCCGGTTGTTAAATAAACATCTTCTTGTTAATAGAATACCACCTAAAGTAAGAAAAGGTGTCAAGTCATAAATAATTGGATCCCATGAGACTAGCAGTCCCCCCGAAGTACCAACATAATTAACTGCACACGAAGCCCAGGAAGGTCGCAAGAAATGAAAGAAATCCCTTGCTCTCTGAGCATTCACCAAATTTTCTTGTAAAAAAACAATATTAGGGCGAGCATTATCCAAGAGTCTCCAGATTCAAGCCACTTTGAAGGTGCCTCCAACCCCTCTTACATTTAAGGATAATAAAATCATTATTTTTCCCTCGTCGGGGATTTCATCGCTCTAAGAGCCCCACTATCGGTGGAGGAAGGAATCGACTCATCGGTTATGGGTGTAGTTTGTGCCAAATTCTTCCATGAACTACGCGTTTTTATAGGGGAGAATTTTACACCAAGACCCCTAGAATAGGAAAATTATTTCCCCTTCTCCCCTGGTTGATGCTTTGTTGAAATAGTCTCCACAGTATTCGAGTTTTTATGCAAGGTTTTCCCCAGATAGGTTGGTAGTTTAATCGCAGTTGAATTGTCCCGAATGAAAGGGATCAATGAGTCCAAGATAACACTAAGGGAGGACTCTCCCTCTTCTGATTCTCTATAGCCTGACTCTATCACCAGGTCTAAGTAAGTGAAATGGGTAGGTGAAGAAGTAGAAACTGGGTGCCAGGAGCTTGGTAAGAGTGTTTATGGCTTCCGAGGAGGGCTAGCAGGTAAAAGTGAGGGAAGGTCAAGAGGATTAGACATCCTCTATCTAGACACCTTAAAAGGGGAGGAGTCCCCAACCTCCGGTAAAGTCGGGGTCATCACTACAGGAGGGATTTTTTTAGAGTCCCCTTCGACACTTCCTTTAACTATCGAGGTAGAAGCTTGTAGCCAGCTATAACTTTCCAAAGCATTCCTTTCCCACAACAATAAAGACAAGAAACAATTTGGGCAAAAATACTTTAATTTACCTGTAAATGTATTATACTCTTCGATTTGTGTGCCTGCCTCCGGTCCGTAGTGAATAGGATCACATCCATAAGAGTCCCCTTCATCAACATAGGAGGATGGGTCCTCTTGCAGAAGAGAATATTATGACTTTTCTTCAGGCATCTTTCCCGAGTAGTCTTGGCGCAAGTGACTAGTTTCTTGACACCAACTACATCGGAATGGAACACCCAAATAGTCCAGCCTCTGAGAAAAATTTCGATTGCACCATTCAATCACAAGTTCCTCCAGGAGTCCTCCATGGATATCGACTTCCACTAAGATCCTTCTGACTTTCGTAACATATTTTTCCAAGGTAGAGATATCCAGAGTGATGAAATTCCCCAATGCATCTCCAATCGCCCTTAATGCACCTTCATTCCGCATGTGCAAGGGAAAACCCGACAGAAGGACCCACAAATGTTGGTAATGAAAATATTGAGTCCGCGGGTTGAAGGCCACTCTCCACCATTTTAATATAAGAGTTCTTCCCCCAATCACCCATAATTTGTTCAAAAATAAATCTGCATCTTCCGGAGTCTTGCATATAAAGCCCATCCATCCCTTCGTAAGACAAATCATATTGGGCGCATAACCGAGAAAAGGAACCCAAAATTTAGTTATCCAACCCAGAACTGAACTATCATCAATATAGGAATAGGATAATCTACCCACCAGTCTGCATAAAGCCAATCTACATGTTTCTTCCAGGCCCACATCTGAGCCCAACACCATTCTCCTAATCTGCTTATTGGGCTTCCACACCCTCCTCCTAACTCTAGTCGGCTTAGTGGGTATACTGGAATTTCTATATCTATCCGACAGCCCACCTCCTTTGAATCATGAATTTGTAATAGGAACAACCTTAGGCATACTAATTAGAAGCTCAAATCTTGCACCAAGAGAGGGAGCAGATAGAGGGACAATACCCACAGATGTCTCTAGTGGAGGAGAAAGCCTATGAGAAAGGTTCCAGGAAGAAACGTTTATGGCAGTATTATGGTTCAGTTTATAAGAGGAGTGATTATGAGCGCCAAGAAATCCATTCAATGAATCAAATTTGGAGAAAAGACCTTCCTGCTGCCAATTAACCTCGTTTACGAGACTCATTAAAACCCCGACGTCTTCAGATATGTTGGCACCAGATGGAGAGTCCATACTAACACACTTGTTTAGCACTAAATGAACTATAACTGATCATTAATCTATATATGTAGAAGGAGGCTGGTGGAAGGTTTAAAAACCAAAGTGAATAATAAGACAAGACCCACAACACTTAAAGGTTACAAGCTCCAAGCGAGAGAAGAGGTTCAGTTTCCCAAGCTGGCAATGAAAAGGTAAGGTACCTACTGCAGCGTAAACTGGGGAGATTAAAAAAAAAACAAAGTCAGTTGAGCTAAACATTAGAAGTCCGGTTCAGGTGAAGGAGGTGAGGGAAGGTAGCATGATTAAACTATGACTTGACATCAAATCACTAAAAAGTACTTCAAAACACCTATAAGCACACTAAACTTCAAGAAGAAACCTCAAAGCATCCTTACCGAAGCACCTAAATATCAAAACTACATCTAGGTAAGTGTTCGGTCCCCCTAGTGATTGAGAACTCACCATTGTTGATTCATCAAACTTTCTTACCTAATTGCAGAGTTCAAACCCGACTCACAAAAAACTTAAAGATGATGGATTACCTTCTCCATATACTTTTGTAATATTTATGAATTACAATGAACTTAAAGATGACGGATTACCTTCTTCATATACTTTCCTTTTTAAGGAATTGAAATTTGATATTTATAAATCAAAATCCTTATTGAAATTTTCTTAAAAATAATTATTATTTTCTTGTGATATTTATGAATTCGAATGACCTTAAAGTGATATTTATGGATTCCCATGACCTTAAAGAATGCCTTGGTTACCTTCTCCATGTACTTTTCCTTACTTTCCTTTTCAACGAATTGAAATTTGAGCTTACTACCTCTTTTATGTAATTTAAGGCTTAACTTTCTCCTCTTCATACTCATTAACACCTCTTCGAAGAATCTCAATAGGGTAGAAATTCTATTCCTGTGTCAGGACAACAAAATCAAGGAGTTTGTTTTTTTTAAAGAATAATGTTAAAACTTTGGACAATATCTAATATCTAAAGAAGTATAACTCTAAAATTTATTGAATCCAAACTTGAATCATGTGTTAAAACTTTGGATAATATCTACATAAGCGTAACTTTAAAATTTATTGAATCCAAACATGAATCATGTATTTCACTCACTTGGTTCTTGAAATTTCATTTTATTAGGAAAAAAACTAAAACAATGACTTTCAATTCAATACATTGATATTATATAGAGAAAATGATCCAAAAATGGATGGTTGAAGTTTGGTAACTAAAACCATGACTTTCAATTCAATACATTGATCTTATATAGAGAAAATGATCCAAAAATGGATGGTTGAAGTTTGGTAACTATGCTTGGTTATGTTCATATCTATCACTTATTGGTTATAGATGGGATGGCATCCATATTTATAAATGAGGGGGATTACTAGGATCTCACTATTGTGGGGCCAAACACCCTTATATCTAAAAGGGTGGAGCCCTTATTTCGATCTACAGAAGTAAAGGTCATTTTAACAACTAGTTTGGGTGAAACTCTCAAGACTCCTTTTAGATTTTTGGTCATTAGATATTTTTAGGGCTATTAGTAACAACATTGGATATTTTATGGAAGCATATTGTATCTTTAAAAGTTCCAACACTTAAACTATAACATGCATTTTGGTAGTAGTCAAACTTCGGGAAGGGTTGGTGGAAGAGATAATGTTATAGAGGAAGGAGATTTGACACTTCCAACCTTTGTACTATGTTGGTATCCCTTTTATATGTGTAATATGTCATTCATATGATCATTTGAAAAAGGATTGTGTTTCCAGTTTCTCTAAGAAGGTGTTGGTAAGGAAAGAGGATGTGGTCCCAACTCCTATAAGGGATAAGCCATATGTTACTCGTAAAGATGATTTTGGAAATGGCTCGTTATTATCTTTAACAAAAACTATAGGAGAAATGGCTTCCCAAAAGGAGGTGGAGGAAGTTCTTGCCTTAGTACTTGAGAAGGTGAGGTCACTGAGGTTAAATGACATGAAGAAGTAGAGGAAAGGGTTGGTGCTTTCTTCTAATTGACAACTCTCCACAAATTTGGGTAAGCTTATTATTTTCATCTCAAAAATTGGTTTTCCAAGTAGGGATAATCAAACCATGGAGTCATTGGATGGGCCTATCCTGGAAGTTCCTTTATATAATATTCTTCTAGGGGGAAAGTATGAATCCTAGGGAGTACTTATCTCCAATAAATCATCCCCACCTTGAAATTATTTAGGATGGAAGGATACAATAGGGAAAATTTGGGGGTTTTCAACTGTGGATAAGGAAAAATGAGGGGGATCATCAAGCAATAACTCCCAAGATTCTCAAGAGATAGAAAATTTTCCTAATTAACCTAGATATTCTCTAAAGAAAAGACAGGTCATTGTAGAGGGTTTCAAAAGCAGTGGTGGAGGGGGAGATTGGTATCAAAATCCTTAAGGAGGGAACTTTTACTAAGAGGGGGAGGAAGTTACATATATCCATAGCCTAATCTCGAGCCAAGAGGGAAATCCAACATGCAAACAAAATACACTCCTAGATCCGTTAGAGTATTCCAAGCCCCAATAGAAGGTACCCCATGATTATTATGACTTTTAACATCATGGGTTTGGGAAACCCATAAAAAAGTAGGCCCTTAGGAGACTTCTATATCTTCATAGACCCGATGTGATATTGATTTAGGAAACTAAAGGAGAAGGCAATATTTTAGAGAAGAGATATTAAAATCTTGAAGGGAGTGGGGTCTTCTATCAATTGAATCCATAGGTAGTTTTCAGGACTTTTTAATTAGGTGGAGGAAAGTTTCAAGGAATTTTACTATTTATATTATATTTGCATCAAGTATGGGAGTTGAACTTGTTTCCCTAGACCTAGGGGAATCATTTACAATTGTTAACATTTATGGACCTATGATGAGAGAATGGATTTTTGGGATATTATATAGGTATTTTGAGAAAGGGGAGTGTAATTCTTAATGGGGACTTGATTTTTACCTTGAGCCAAGTAGGGATCTATGGATTTTCTCAACTAGACCCTTTGGTAGATTATCTTGGCAAAAAAACAAAGGAAGTTGGTTTGATGGATATTGAGCTTGTCAAATTAGGTCCCACTTGGAGGAACATGTGGATATGAAATGAGAGGGCAGAAAAACAACTCGATCATTGTTTTATTCCAAAACCTCTTATGGGCGACCATGCACATATTGGAACTTGTGTCAAGCTAGGGGGATAATTAGATCACATGACTTTTTTTTTCAAATCTTAAGGGAGGGTGATAAGCCTCCAAGGCCATAAGTTTGACACTAGTTTTCTACAAGAGCCTTGTTAGTTTGGTGAATGTATTTTAGAATCCTTTTGATCATTCCTTTAGGGAATTAGCCAACATTAAATTTTCATGTAGCCTTAATACATTCAAGAGGGCAGTGAGTGTATGAGCACATAAGAAGCAACTAAAGAATGAATATTTTTTAGTTGCAATTGAAGGACAAACTGCATACTTCTACTCTAAGGAGATGGATATACCTTCACATGACGTTTATAGGTATTTATTGATAGAATTAAAACAAAAAGGGTGGAGAATTTTAGTAGACAAAGAAGCACAATGGAGACTTAAGAGTTGGGCACTATGAATGGAAAAAGGTGACGAGACATTCAAAAACTTTCACAACTTTTAAAATTACAGAAGGAACATTGATTAAAATTGGGGGATTCAGAGAGAGGATGGTTTGATGGCCAATAATTTCATGGACGTAAATTTGATTGGATTAAACCACTTTGGAAACATCTACAAAGAGGAAGAGAGGATTACTATTGTGGACATGGTCAAAATAACCTACTTCATTTCCCAACTTTGTAACCAAAGAAGATAATGGGAAGCTTATGAAAGTGATCTCTATAGAAGAACTTCAAGTGGCTTTGCAAAATTTTGAGAAAGATAAGAGTTTGGACCCTAATGGGTGGATAGTCAAGTTTTTTCTAGGATGTTATGAGATGATAAAATATGATGTCCTAAGGGTAGTGGAGGAGTCAAGGACATTTGGAAAGGTGCTAGTAGTTTTTAATTCTACATTTATAGCATTAATTACTGAGAAGACAACCTTGTGTCTTTTGATGACTTTAGGCCCATCTCTTTGTGCACCTATTTATATAAAATCATCACAAAGATCATCACTTTGAGGGTTAAAAGTTTGTTCTTTGAATCAATCTCCAACAAGTAGTTTGGGTTTCTACATAGTAGAGAAATTCATGATGCAATGACAGTTTCTCAAGAGGGTATGCATACTATCAAAACCAATAAATTAAAAACTATGATGTTTGACTCTATATTTACCCAAAGCATATGATTACATGAGTTGAATGTTACTTGAGACTTATGTTGATACATATTGGGTTTAGTTTTCACTTTATAAATTAGATAATGAGCTACATGTCCTTAGTGTATTTTGCAGTCTTAATCAATAGTTCAATGTCCAATTTTTTTATATCATCTAGAGGCTTTAGGAAAGGATGTCGTTTGTCACCTATTTATTTCTAATTTTGGCCAAAGGACTCAATAAGGAACTTTAGGAGACAAGAATATCAAGGGAAATGAAAGGTATACAATCGGGTAGATTATTATTGTTTACTTATTTCCTTTTTGTTAGTGGTGTGTTTTTATTTTTTGATGGTTCAAGAAGAGATGCCTCTAAATTGAAGAAAATCCTAGATCCATATTATACTTCAATTGAGATGATTTCAATGTACATAAATATTATATCTCATTCAAGGGGGTTGAAGATAACCAAATGAGGGATTTGTTATAGCTTTTCCCTTTTTAGCAGACTTATTTCAATCAAGCTTTCAATGGTTGGGATTCTATATCACCCTGAATGACTATGGCATCAATGGTTGGAAATGGTTGATAGTTGAAGTATAAAGGAGAATCAAAATTTTGTGCAATAGATGGTTATCTAGGGATGTGAGACTTACAATGGTTAAGCTATTTTTGGAAGCCATTCTAGTCTACTAGCATGCCTTGGCATTTATTTAGAAAGGGTTATAGGACTAAAATACTTTAAATCCTCTAGTTCTTCAAATCCTGGCAGTATCAATTAGAACTAAAATACTTTAAGGCCCTCCCTATTAGAGTAGCATAGGGAATATGGCTGGCTAGGAATGCCATTATTTTTGAAGACATGTAGATTCCTCCTTATCAATGTTTTCTTTAGAGTAGATCTATCTTTTCCAGTTCCTGGTTCCCTCCTAAGGTATCTTCCTAGAGGTAGATTGATCCATATTATTTTTTAGAACGAAATGAAAGAAAATATATTAAAATGAAATACATATAAATATAGCTAGAAACAGAGAAATACAGTAATACATGATTTCTATTAATGAAAGAAATGTACAGAGACTGTAAAAATACAGAGTGAAAGACTCGCTAGAATGGTGGCAACTTATCTCTGAGAAGAGATGTTATGGCTACTCGCATTCACAAGAAGATAATTATTATAATGAGGCCCCAAAAGAATTTTTAACATAAAGAAAATCCAAAATCCTAACCCTGGAAGGTGAAAAGTCAACAGTTTTGTGGACCCCGTTTTGGGTAGTTTGGTGTATCAACTTCCCGAGGGTGTAACTTTGGAATACGATCTTCGTTTGGGGTGCATGATAGCTCGTTGGAAAGGCATGGACGAGGAGATTAATTTTTGGGGATAAAAAAGAGCCTTTGGATATCAATGAGGTGCCCCTATCTTAAAAAAAATTCATTTTTCCCTCAAAATGGCTTTGGAAGTTTAGAAACCGAAAACATGCTAAAAATAGTAAGTTGCCAGAAGACTGTTTTGAGCCAGTTGGAATAGGTGGATGACTGCTGATATTCATTTGTATAAATCCTCCATCCTTAGGAAGAAATGGTCGCTATTGTGTTGAGGTCCTGGGGGAGAGGGGAAAGCATTTGCTGAACTTGAACTTGGTGAGTTGCTTGCCTTGCTGGAGAAGTTGTGTTGCTTGGCTTATGGAAGGTTGTCGAGATCCTAATGTTTGAAGGGTTGGAAACTTTTAACCCATCTGGATACATGAGATGACTGTGTGTAGAAAGAATCATTTCTCTTTTCTACAATGTTTCGATCTACTTCTGTTGGATAGAAGGTGCTCGTACCGAGGCTGCAGTGGTTGTAGTGTCCTTCTGTGCATCTTTTGAATATATTGTGAAGAAGTTTAATTTTGTGGTGTGAGATACTACCTTGCAACACTGTTTAGGTGGGAAAGTAGTTGGAAATACCTCTGGTATCCTGTAGAGATGACCCCCCCAGAGTAACAATGACACTACGGGGTCGAGACTCATAAATAGAATGGGGCTTCCACATATATGGTTGTCCCAACAGAGCATCACAAACATCTAGTAGGGAAACATCACATAATACCTCATCCTTGAAGGGATGTATGTCGTATGAAAATCAACATTGATGGATGAAACAAATATATTGTCCCTGGAGAAGCCACCTGATGTTGTATGGTTGCAGGTGTGGTGTTGTCAACAATCCCAATTGTTTGGCGACCTTTGCTGAGATGAGGTTCTTATGGATTCTGCTATCAACAATAAATGCAGTGGGGCCCCCTTCACCCACATCTATGAATGAAAAAGGTGCTCCCCCTCTTCAGGATCTATTGGTTCTTCTGGTTGAATTGTTGCAGTCATGACAATAACAATGGGGTCTACGTCAATGATCTATCTTGTATCGGTATTTTTTGAATCAGATTTTGAATCAATGTTTGGCTCCTTGTCTTTTATCTCAACCACCAATGATTGTTTAGAATGACATTCATCGGTGTTGTGCCAAGGGATTTTGTGGAAATCACACCACTTTCTAGTGTCCTTCTTCGTCTTTCCGTTACCCTTCTTTTCCTGTGGCTTGGACTGGTTTTCTGAAGGTTGTTTGTTAGGGATATATTTATCATACTTTGGTTGTTGCAGATTTGCAAACCCGAACTCCCACTTTTTCTGGTGCTTAAATTTCTTCTCGATTTTAACAACATATTGACAAGCATTACCCAGTGATGAGATGTCTAGAAAATTGATTTTAGTTTAGATGAATCTGTGTAGAGCCCCACGGTATTTTAGAACCATATGTCTCTCGGAGTATTTGATATGAAAGTGGTGCATGCGTAAGGTATGGAAATTATTTGTGAACTCCGATACTATTTGGCCCCTCTCTTGTCATAGTGTGGTCCATCTCATGTATTGGTCATCATAGTTACCAAAAAGGTAATATTGTTCCTTGACCGCATCCACAAAAAAATCCCAAGTGGACTCAGCCCCATATATTCCAGACTCCTCTGTGGAAATTTTCTCCTAGTAAGTTTCCCACCAATTTTTGACATGGGGGAGAGAATTAAGGAGTGCGAAGGTGATCTTTCCCCTATTGAAAAAATTGTGAACAGAGAAATCACCTTCTAGCAGATTTAACCATTTTTCTAGGGCATTTTCATCTATATGTCCTTCAAATACGGGAATATCAAAATTAACTTGTACCTTGAAAGGAGAGGTGCCTCCAAAGTGGTCGCTTGATGAAGATGCACTTGTTGTTATTGACAGACATTGAAGGATGTGAGAAAAATTCTCCATCATTTCGTCCCTTTGTCACGTGAGAGCTTGCTTAAGCAACAGATTAATAGAATCTTTTGCTCTATCACTTTTATTTTATTATGCCATGGAGGGTTTCTTGGGTGTGTGGGAGCGATTGTACCCAAGAGATACAAGCTTGAGACCCAACTTTCTATACTTACACCTCGTCAAGGACATGCACTGAAAAATGATCAAGAGAAGCCTACTTTGATACCACTGATCCAGATTATTTTTGAGAACGAAATGAAAGTAGAGATATTACAATGAAATACACATAAATATTTCCAAAAACAGAGAAATACAGTAATACATGATTTCTTTTAATGAAAGAAATGTACAGAGACTGTAAAAATACAGAGTGAAAGACTCGTTAGATTGGTGGTAGCGTATCTATGAGAAGAGATGTGATGTCTACTCACATTCGCAAGAATATAATTCTTACAATGAGGCTCCAAAGGCCTTTTTAACATAAAGAAAATCCAAAAACCTAACCCTGGAAGATGAAAAGCCAATAGTTTTTTGGACCCCGTTTTGGGTAGTTTGGTGTATCAACTTCTCGGGGGCATAACATTGACATACAATCTCCATTTGGTGCACACGATAGCTCGTTGGAAAGGTATCGACCATGAGATTCATTTTTGGGGATCAATAAAAGCCTTTTTCTATCTTTTAGGTACCTGATCTCAAAAAAACTTCATTTAGGTCCCCAAAATGGACCTGGAAGTTTAGAAATTGAAAACCTGCTAAAAATAGTAAGTTTCCAGAAGATTGTTTTAAGCTAGTTATAGGTGGGAGGCCACTGATATCCACCTAGATCATATATTTCTCTTGTTATGTAGACAAAGCCCAATCCTTTTTTTTTAAGGGGCGTACCAAATCTTGACAAGGGGAAGTGTCCCACCTTCAACATCAAGGTTCTCCCCAATGAAGGGTCCCAATTATACCTTTCACTATTTGGAATAGAGAACCTATACAGATTATGGCCTAGAAACCATTACTGATTTTATGATTTTAAGGAATAAAATATAAGTCCTAAATGTAGTACTAGAACTAACAACAAAATGTTGTCCTAAACTGATGCCTAGATAGGATTTTAGAACAAGAAATGAACATGAAATAAACAACCATTCCATCAATTAGAATAGAAAATGGTTTGTTTTGGAATAATGGTGAAAATGGTGAAGTCACCGTGTTAGAACCCTATATAATAGGGGAATCAGTATTCTGACTCTATCTATCTGTTTCAGACATTATGCTTTTTCTCATGACGCATGGTGAAGGCGGCAGAAAGCGCTCGACACTGTCCAAGCATAAGATGAGTACCTGCACACGAGCTTCATGGCGAATTCCGGTGCATTTTTAGCAAAAATTATGAATTGGTTTGAATGGCAAAATTTTATTCTTGTGGTTTATTAGACAAATTTGGTTAATAAGATCAATTTTTGGTCTTTTAAGCCAAAATTGGCCCCTCGGCCTTTATGTAGAGTGTTCTGTTTTGGTTTTTCAAATATATAAATTTTTAGTTTAAAAAAAAAAAATTATTTAGCAAAAGGGTATACTGGCCGAGGGCCAATCTCCAAGCATTCAACACCGAGGATAAGCACCACTTCATAAACCAACAACAAACACACAAGCCAGTGCCAACGCAAAAACTCCAAAGATAGCCTCGGGCTCACTTCATCGGATTGCATTGTGGCTATTGGCAGATATCAATACTCGTTTATCTTTTTACCGCATGCATGTGGGATTAATTCCCAAAACTTTAAAAATAAAAATACAGAGTTACTCTGTGCGCCCAGGTGTCGACTAGAGTTTATGTTTCAAGTAATGGCTTGCCAGCTCAGACATAATTTCTTTCTCTCTTTCTTGCAGCCTTCCTGAGACGAACTCCAATTGCTTGGAACTTGTTGAGCCTCTATCTGGTCTAGATGTTCGTATCAAAGAATTACAAAGGAAGATTGCCCTTCATTTGTTGCCGAGCTATATGGTCAATGAAAATTCAATTGCCCTCGAGACATGGTTACATTTCCTCCGAGGTGGTTCCTGTCAAATTAGTAGAACAGACTAGAGGGCCTATGCTTCAAAGGTGTGCAATAAGGCTTCCTATCTCCTTCATATTTATGAGGGACAAGAAGAACAAAACATTGCTTCAAGTTGCGGCTGCTGAGGCTCAAACCCATGCCCATTTGGCCAGGATTCCTGGCAGGATGTGTATGGATGGCTCAAGTGATATTGCCTGTATGTTTACTCAGCAAGGTAGAAAAGGGACTAATCAGAATGCCATGGTTGTTTGGGAGGAATTTGGGTCGAACAAGGACACTGTTTTTTGCGGAGTATTCGATGGGCATGGGCCTTTTTGTCACTTGGTTGTGAAAAGGGTCAGGGACTCACTGCCTTCGAAGCTGTGTTCCCATTAGGAAGCCATAAAAAGAGGTGATGAAGGAAACAACAATATTGGAGAAGCTGTTAGCACAGTGGGAAATCTCAATTCGGATGAAATCGATTCCATAACCATGGACGAGGAATGGAAAGAAGTCGAAGGAGAAAAAATAGAGGGCCTTGCGGGGAAAGCCCCTGACATGCTCACGACGTGGAAAGAATCCTTTCTCAAAGCCTTTAACATCATGGATAAGGAGCTCAGGTTTCATCCTACCATTGATTGCTTCTGCAGCGGAACCACCACTGTGACTCTTTTAAAACAGGGAGAAGACCTGGTGATGGGTAACGTAGGAGACTCACGAGCAGTTCTGGGTACAAGCGTTCAAGACAATTCATTGTCTGCAGTGTAGTTGACTGTGGATTTGAAACCCAATCCCCTAAGGGAAGCTGAGAGGATTCGACAAGGAAAAGGCCAGTGATTCCAGGAGTAAAAGGAAACCACAGAAGAAGTGATTAATATCAGATGTTATTGCTTCTAAAATTTCCCATCCAGAAAGTTGGAATAAAGAGACAGAATAGTCCAAGTCTACTGATGAAATGGCAGAAAATATGTGCATGACTGACAACAATGAGCAATCCCCATGCCCAAAATGCTCACACCATTACAATTGATAAGAGTGTATGCAATTTGGATTGTAATCTGGCAGTTGATGAAGGTTTCCCCAGTGTTGATGCTACTATGGCTATAAATGGTAGTGTCTGCTATGGTGATGAACCTGGATCAAAAGATGAATGCATCGGCATGGTTGAAGAACCCATGGCTATTGACAAGAGTTTTTCTACGGTTGACCCCCTGTGAGAGTTGATTTGAATGTCTGCAAGGTTGGCTTCTCTGTTTTAAATACTCAGATTGATGACAAAGTTGATGAGAGCACTTGCAATGTGAAAGACACTGTAGCAATTAGTCAGAGTGTTTGTATGGTAGAATGTCATGTGGCTATTGATCGGAGTGTCTGCAAGCCGGATGCTATTGCAGTTGTTGATGCATGTACTGACATTGGGAAGACTAAAAGTTAGGAGTATGCATTAGAGGAATATTCTGTAGAGATGGTTTCAGAAGTTGCCAGTGATGTTGACTATGATTGCAATGTTTATGAAGAAGATGAACTTGTTTCTTATACCGGGAAGATGATGGATGGTCAAGCAGATGATGATTCCCAATACGAAGATGGAGAATACAGAGACCAAAATTCTTGTGATTGGGATGAAGATAGAGCAGTAGAACTGGCACCTGGATACTTGCCAACAGTTTATGATAGTGTACATGAGGCTGGAGGTGTTTGCATATATGATGAGGTTCAGACAGGATTTGGTCGTATGGGAAGTCATTACTGGGGCTTTGAAACACAAGGTGTTATCCCTGACATTGTAACTATGGCCAAGGGTATTGGGAATGGTCTTCCTCTTGGTGCTATTGTAACAACTCCAGAAATTGCCCAAGTGTTAACACAACGATCTCACTGTGTTGCTTTTGGTAGAAATCCAGTCTGCACTGTTGGTGGCCATGCAGTGCTAAAAGTTTTAGACAAAGAAAGAGACAAGAACATTGTGTTGTTGTGGGTGCTCATCTAATCAACCATTTAAAAGAACTTCAAGACAAATATGAAATCATTGGAGATGTAAGGGGAAGAGGTCTAATGGTCGGGGTTGAGCTTGTAACTGATCAAACTTCAAAAACACCATCCAGAGAAGAGACTTCACTTGCGTTTGAGAGGATGAAAGATCTGGGAGTGTTGGTTGGAAAAGGGGGAATGTATGGAAATGTCTTCAGAATCAAGCCTCCAATGTGCTTCACGACGAAAGATTCTGATTTTCTTGTGGAGGTTATGGACTATTCACTGTCAAAACTTTAATTTACTTTCCACAGTTTGGGACAACTTCTATTTCTCAACAATGCATGATTGGCCAAAGAACAATGCGTGATCCATGTGGAGTAGTTAGACAGAGGTGGCAGAATATCCTTGTTTTGAGGAATTTTTAACTGCAACTGGCAGTCAAACACTAGATCAACCAGAGCAGATCAATGATCCAAGATTCGAGGCAATGATTGAGAAAGATCAGGGGACACATGGCAGAGGTTAAAGCAACGATCCTCCAATTGGCAGCAAATCTCCAACAACCTCAAACATTCAACTGCTTCTGCATTTATTTGCTGTGATGCTGTTAGAGTCTATTCACCAGCAAATCTTAACAAACTCTAGATGTTCAAGCAACATTTACCAAATTGGCTTTTCTTGGACTTGCTGTTTTATTTGTTTTAGGAGACAGCCTACAAGTGTCATAGAATTGTTGTAACTGTTTTTCTATTTTCAGAAAGCAGAGTTATGAGCTCGTGTGTTAGAGGACTGAGATATCTTTCTTATTTATACACATGTCAAAGACAAAACAGGGGTTCGGGCTGAGTAGGAGAGGGTTAGACCTGTGTAAAGTTTCCCTTTGGTTCGACCTGTGTGAGGAGGTTCGACGCGTGTGAGTGGGTTTTCAGTAGTAAGGTGTCTTTCTTTTTGGCTGGACCTGAAGAGGGTGTAATTTTCTTTGCTGGACTGGGGTCCTTGCTTTTCCAGGAGTATTTTCTGTAATGATTAGATGACTGATCAGTAATAGGCATGCTTTTTACAGGATTCTTGTCCGGAGGTGTTGGTGGCGTTTCCCTTCTTTATTAAGTGTTTTCCTGTTATCATTTTGCTTGTTGTCAAGTCTTATTGTCAAAAGATAATAACAGAGAAGAATTTATTGGAAAATACTCTTCATTTTTCCTTTTGATGATCTTTATGTTATTCATCTAAAAAGATCAGTTAAGGAATTCTTAGCTGCTCCTTTGATTGGCTTTTTCCTCCCCTATTTCTTTCTCAAATCGACACCATGAAAACTTAATTCGATCCAACATTTCCGCTACCTTGCCCTGTGTAGAAGCTTTGTCTAGATCTGAGATTGAATTGCATTTTTAAGTGCAGATCCCATTTGCCCAATGGCCCCTTCATGCTGTCCCAAACCAACCATTTAAAAACTAAAAACCCCAACCCCATACTTTCATAGCTAGCCTAACATCTGTCCTATTCCATACCAAGTTAATTCAGAAAGAGAGATCCCTCTCTGAGTCTTGGAGGGCTAGATACAAGACTCCAAGTGGTTCGAGGTTGCCTCTGTGACTGCCCCCGCAGCCTTGGGCAAATCACAGAGTGATAACATTTTGGCAACTCCACTGGGGACGCGAGTTTTCGAATTCTCCAAAAAATATTTCAAGTTCAGATTTGACTTCTGATGGTGAACAGAAGCCAAACACAGGAAGGCTGTACCATTCACCTGACGACTCCATTGTTCAATATCCCAAGCTTCAAAGTTCACAAGCGACTTCACTGCTGAAGAATCCAGATTTCAAAGCCTTGATGATGCTTCAAGATGACAGGGTATGTGGTGAATCCTCTATGTCCTGAAGATTTAAAAGAATTCAGAAATGAGTTAGCAGAATTTCACATTGACGAAGACTTTTTAACAATTGTGTTTCGTATTTTGGACTCGAGCAAATTTTCTCCTAAAAGTAAAATTTATTTTCTTGAGCTAGTTGTTGAAAAGTTCGAAAATGATATTGAACTTTTGGATTCTCAAATTCAGTCCTATAATTTCCTAAATCCCAAAGAATTCTTGGAAAATCTTCCTTTTCCAAAGCAAGAGGAAATCGTACTACCTGTTGATTTGCAGATTGACGATGATTATGTTTTCAAGTATAATGCTGATGTTGTAGATGCAGGGTTTAATTTTGAAGATGGAACTGATCTACTAGTCATAGAAGATCTAGGAACGAATATCATGCATCATGCTTTAATTGATCCTATAGCAGATTACATGGAGGTTTATGTTAGCTTGAGTTTTCAAACATGTATTCTCTATAGCGACCAAATATGTCACTAGTTGCCAGTACATATTTCAACCTTGATTTTCATCAAGCATGATGAGGAAGCCCAATCATGAGATCAACTGCTGGGTTGGCTTCATTGGCACTTTTTCATTACCTGATTGAAGCAGTAACTGTTAGCAAAGTAGGGTAGGTAGGAATGTGCCAATAAGCTCAACAAGATGAGCATCCTTTCCTTTTTATCTCTTCATAGTTTTATTTTTGGTTTACAGTTTGGGGGCAGCCCAATGATCAGCTGGTCTGCGAAATTCAGAGTTCAGCGGTTCTAGACATCTCCTTCGGAGCTATCTTCCCCAGGTGGAGCCTATGTTAGAACCCTATATAATAGGGGAATCGATATTCTGAATCTATCTATCTATTTTAGGCATTATTCTTTTGCTCATGATGCATGGTGAAGGCGGCAAAAAGCGCTCGACACTGTCCAAGCATAAGATGAGTACTTGCACGTGAGCTTCAAGGCGAATTCCGGTGCATTTTTAGCAAAAATTATGAATTGATTTGAATGGAAATTTTTTATTCTTGTGGTTTATTAGCCAAATTTGGTTAATAAGACCAATTTTTGGTCTTTTCAGCCAAAATTGGCCCCTCGGCCTTTATGCAGAGTGTTATGTTTTGGTTTTTCAAATATATAAATTTTTAGTTTTAATAAAAAAAAATTATTTAGCAAAAGGGTATACTGGCCGAGGGCCAATCTCCAAGCACTCAACACCGAGGATAAGCACCACTTCATAAACCAATAGAAAACACACAAGCCAACGCCAATGCCAAACTCCAAAGTTAGCCTCCGTCTCACTTCATCGGATTGCATTGTGGCTATTAGCAGATATCAATACTCGTTTATTTTTTTACTGCATGCATGTGGGATTAATTCCCAAAACTTTAAAAATAAAAACACAGAGTTACTCTGTGCGCCCAGGTGTCGACCAGAGTTTATGTTTCAAGTAATGGCTTGCCAGCTCAGACATAATTGCTTTCTCTCTTTCTTGCAACCTTCCTGAGACGAACTCCAATTGCTTGGAACTTGTTGAGCCTCTATCTGGTCTAGATGTCCGTATCAAAGAATTACAAAGGAAGATTGCCCTTCATTTGTTGCCAAGCTATATGGTCAATGAAAATTCAATTTCCCTCGATACATGGTTACATTTCCTCCGAGGTGGTTCCTATCAAATTAGCAGCACAGACTGGAGGGCCTATGCTTCAAAGGTCCACAATAAGGCTTCCTATCTCCTTCAGATTTACGAGGGACAAGAAGAACAAAACATCGCTTCAAGCTGAAGTTGCTGAGGCTCAAGCCGATGCCCATTTTTCCAGGATTCCTGGCAGGATGTGTATGGATGGCTCAAGTGATATTACTTGTATGTTTACTCAGAAAGGTAGAAAAGGGACTAATCAGAATGCCATGGTTGTTTGGGAGGAATTTGGGTCGAACAAGGACACTGTTTTCTACGGAGTATTCAATGGGCATGGGCCTTTTTGTCACTTGGTTGCGAAAAGGGTCAGGGACTCGCTGCCTTTGAAGCTGTGTTCCCATTAGGAATCCATAACAAGAGGTGATGAAGGAAACAACAATATCCGAGAAGATGTTAGCGCAGTGAGAAACCTCAATTCGGATGAAACCACTTCCATAACCATGGACAAGGAATGGAAAGAAGCCGAAGGAGAAAACACAGAGGGCCTTGCGGGGAAATCCCCTGACATGCTCACGGCATGGAAAGAATCCTTTCTCAAAGCCTTTAAGATCATGGATAGGGAGCTCAGGTTTCATCCTACCATTGATTGCTTCTGCAGCAAAACCACCACTGTGACTCTTTTAAAACAGGGAGAAGACCTGGTGATGGGTAACGTAGGAGACTCACGAGCAGTTCTGGGTACAAGAGTTCAAGACAATTCATTGTCTACAGTGCAGTTGACTGTGGATTTGAAACCCAATCCTCCAAGGGAAGCTGAGAGGATTCAACAAGGAAAAGGCCAGTGATTCCAGGAGTAAAAGGAAACCACAGAAGAAGCGATTAATATCAGATATTATTGCTTCTAAACTTTCCCATCCAGAAAGTTGGAATAAAGAGACAGAATAGTCCAAGTCTGCTGATGAAATGGCAGAAAATATGTGCATGAATGACAACAATGAGCAATCCCCGTGACCAAAATTCTCACACCATTACAATTGATAAGAGTGTATGCAATTTGGATTGTAATCTGGCAGTTGATGAAGGTTTCCCCAGTGTTGATGCTAGTATGGATATTAATGGTAGTGTCTGATATGGTGATGAACCTGGATCAAAAGATGAATGCATCGGCATGGTTGAAGAACCCATGGCTATTGACGAGAGTTTTTCTGTAGTTGACCCCCTGTGAGAGTTGATTTGAATGTCTGCAAGGTTGGCTTCTCTATTTTAAATACTCAGATTGATGACAAAGTTGATGAGAGTGCTTGCAATGTGAAAGACACTGTAGCAATTAGTCAGAGTGTTTGTATGGTAGACTGTCATGTGGCTATTGATCAGAGTGTCTGCAAGCTGGATGTTATTGCAGTTGTTGATGCATGTACTGACATTGGGAAGACTAAAATTCAGGAGGATGCATTGGAGGAATGTTCTGTAGAGATGGTTTCAGAAGTTGCCAGTGATGTTGACTATGATTGCAATGTTTATGAAGAAGATGAACCTATTTCTTATACCGGGTAGATGATGGATGGGCAAGCAGATGATGATTCCCAATGCGAAGATGGAGAATACAGAGACCGAAATTCTTGTGATTGGGATGAATATAGAGCAATAGAACTGGCACCTGGATACTTGGCAGCAGTTTATGATAGTGTACGGGAGGCTGGAGGTGTTTGTATATCTGATGAGGATTAGACAGGATTTGGTCGTATGGGAAGTCATTACTGGGGCTTTGAAACACAAGGTGTTATCCCTGACATTGTAACTATGGCCAAGCGTATTGGGAATGGCCTTCCTCTTGGTGCTATTGTAACAACTCCAGAAATTTCCCAAGTGTTAACACAACGATATCACTGTGTTACTTTTGGTAGAAATCCAGTCTGCACTGCTAGTGGCCATGCAGTGCTAAAATTTTTAGACAAAGAAAGTGACAAGAACATTGTGTTGTTGTGGGTGCTCATCTAATAAACCGTTTAAAAGAACTTCAAGAGAAATATGAAATCATTGGAGATGTAAGGGGAAGAGGTCTAATGGTTGGGGTTGAGCTTGTAATTGATCGAACTTCAAAAACACCAGCCAGAGAAGAGACTTCACTTGCATTTGAGAGGAGGAAATATCTGGGAGTGTTGGTTGGAAAAGGGGGAATGTATGGAAATGTCTTCAGAATCAAGCCTCCAATGTGCTTCATGAAGGAATATTCTGATTTTCTTGTGGAGGTTATGGACTATTCATTGTCAAAACTTTAATTTACTTTCCACAGTTTCGGACAGCCTCTATTTCTCAACAATGCATGATTGGCCAAAGAACAGTGCGCGATCCATGTGGAGCAGTTAGACAGAGGTGGCAGACTATCCTTGTTTTGAGGCATTTTTAAATGCAACTGGCAGTCAAACACCAGATCAGCCAGAGCAGATCAATGATCCAGGATTTGAGGCAATGGTTGAGAAAGATCAGGGGACACATGGCAGAGGTTAAAGCAGCGATCCTCCAACTGGCAACAAATCTCCAACAACCTCAAACATTCAACTGCTTCTGCATTTATTTGCTGTGATGCTGTTAGAGTCTATTCGCCAGAAAATCTTAACAAACTCCAGATGTTCAAGTAGCAGTTACCAAATTGGATTTTCTTGGACTTGTTGTTTTATTTGTTTTAGGAGACAACCTACAGGTGCCATAGAATTGTTGCAACTGCATTTCTATTTTCAGAAAGCAGAGTTATGAGCTCGAGTGTTAGAGGACTGAGATATCTTTCTTATTTATACACATGTAAAAGACAAAACAGGGGTTCGGGCTGAGTAGGAGAGGGTTAGACCTGTGTAAAGTTTCCCTTTGGTTCGACTTGTGTGAGGAGGTTCGACCTGTGTGAGTGGGTTTTCAGCAGTAAGGTGTCTTTCTTTTTGGCTGGACCTGAAGAGGGTGTAATTTTCTTTGCTGGACTGGGGTCCTTGTTTTTCTAGGAGTATTTTATGTAATGATTAGATGACTGATCAGTAATAGGCATGCTTTTTACAGGATTCTTGTGTGAAGGTGTTGGTGGCGTTTCCCTTCTTTGTTAAGTGTTTTCCTGTTATCATTTTGCTTGTTGTCAAGTCTTATTGTCAGAAGATAATAATAGAGAATAATTTATTGGCAAATACTCTACATCTATCCTTTTGATGATCTTTATGTTATTCATCTAAAAAGCTCAGTTAAGGAATTCTTAGATGCTCCTTTGATTGGCTTTTTCCTCCTCTATTTCTTCCTCAAATCGACACCATGAAAACTTAATTCGATCCAACATTTCCGCTACCTTGCCCTGTGTAGAAGCTTTGTCTAGATCTGAGAGTGAATCGCATTTTTAAGTGCAGACCCCATTTTCCCAATGGCCCCTTCTTGCTGTCCCAAACCAACCATTTAAAAACCAAAAACCCCAACCCCATACTTTCATAGCTAGCCTAACATCTGTTCTATTCCATACCAAGTTAATTCAGAAAGAGAGATCCCTCTCTGAGTCTTGGAGGGCTAGATCCAAGACTCCAAGTGGTTCGAGGTTGCCTCTGTGACTGCCCCCGCAGCCTTGGGCAAATCACAGAGCGCTAACATTTTGGCAACTCCACTGGGGACACGAGTTTTTGAATTCTCCAGAAAATATTTGAAGTTCAGATTTGACTTCTAATGGTGAACAGAAGCCAAACACAGGAAGGTTGTACCATTCACCTGACGAATCCATTTTTCAAGATCCCGAGCTTCAAAGTTCACAAGTGACTTCACTGCTAAAGAATCCATATTTCAAAGCCTTGATGATGCTTTAAGATGACAGGGTATGTGGTGAATCCTCTATGTCCTGAAGATTTAAAAGAATTCATAAATGAGTTAGCAGAATTTCACAACGACGAAGACGTTTTAACAATTGTGTTTCGTATTTTGGACTCGAGCAAATTTTCTCCTAAAAGTAAACTTTGTTTTCTTGAGCTAGTTGTTTAAAATTTCAAAAATGATATTGAACTTTTGGATTCTGAAATTCAGTCCTATAATTTCCTAGATCCCAAAGAATTCTTGGAAAATCTTCCTTCTCCAAAGCAAGAGGAAATCGTACTACCTGTTGATTTGCAGATTGACGATGATTATGTTTTGAAGTATAAGGCTGATGTTGTAGATACATGGTTTAATTTTAAAGATGGAACTGATCTACTAGTCATAGAAGATCTAGGAACAAATATCATGTATCATGCTTTAATTGATCCTATAGCAGATTACATGGAGGTTTATGTTAGCTTGAGTTTTCAAACATGTATTCTCTACAGCGACCAAATATGTCACCAGTTGCCAGTACATATTTCAACCTTGATTTTCATCAAGCATGATGAGGAAGCCCAATCATCGGATCAACTGCTGGGTTGGCTTCATTGGCACTTTTTCATTACCTGATTGAAGCAGTAACTGTTAGAAAAGTAGGGTAGGTAGGAATGCGCCAATAAGATCAACAGGATGAGCATCCTTTCTTTTTTATCTCTTCGTAGTTTTATTTTCAGTTTACAGTTTGGGGGCAGCCCAATGATCAGCTGGTCTGCGAAATTCAGAGTTCAGCGGTTCTAGACATCTCCTTCGGAGCTATCTTCCCCAGGTGGAGCCTATGTTAGAACCCTATATAATAGGGGAATCAGTATTCTGACTCTATCTATCTATTTTAGGCATTATGCTTTTGCTCATGATGCATGGTGAAGGCGACAGAAAGCACTCAACACTGTCCAAGCATAAGATGAGTACCTGCACGCAAGCTTCAAGGCGAATTCCGGTGCATTTTTAGCAAAAATTATGAATTGGTTTGAATGGAAATTTTTTATTCTTGTGGTTTATTAGCCAAATTTGGTTAATAAGACCAATTTTTGGTCTTTTAAGCCAAAATTGGCCCCTCGGCCTTTATGCAGAGTGTTCTGTTTTGGTTTTTCAAATATATAAATTTTTAGTTTTAATAAAAAAAAATTATTTAGCAAAAGGGTATACTGGCCGAGGGCCAATCTCCAAGCACTCAACACTGAGGATAAGCACCACTTCATAAACCAACAACAAACACACAAGCCAGCACCAACGCCAAACTCCAAAGATAGCCTCGGGCTCACTTCATCGGATTGCATTGTGGCTATTGGAAGATATCAATACTCGTTTATCTTCTTACCGCATGCATGTGGGATTAATTCCCAAAACTTTAAAAATAAAAACACAGAGTTACTCTGTGCACTCAGGTGTCGACCAGAGTTTATGTTTCAAGTAATGTCTTGCCAACTCAGACATAATTGCTTTCTCTCTTTCTTGCAGCCTTCCTGAGACGAACTCCAATTGCTTGTAACTTGTTGAGCCTCTATCTGGTCTAGATGTCCGTATCAAAGAATTACAAAGGAAGATTGCCCTTCATTTTTTGTCGAGCTATATGGTCAATGAAAATTCAATTTCCCTCGAGACATGGTTACATTTCCTCCGAGGTGTTTCCTTTCAAATTAGCAGCACATACTGGAGGGCCTATGCTTCAAAGGTGCGCAATAAGGATTCCTATCTCCTTCAGATTTACGAGGGACAAGAAGAACAAAACATCGCTTCAAGCTGCGACTGCTGAGGCTCAAACCGATGCCCATTTGGCCAGGATTCTTGGTAGGATGTGTATGTATGGCTCAAGTGATATTGCCTGTATGTTTACTCAGCAAGGTAGAAAAGGGAATAATCAGAATACCATGGTTGTTTGGGAGGAATTTGGGTCGAACAAGGACACTGTTTTTTGCGGAGTATTCGATGGGCATGGGCCTTTTTGTCACTTGGTTGCGAAAAGGGTCAGGGAATCACTGCCTTCGAAGCTGTGTTCCCATTAGGAAGCCATAACAAGAGGCGATGAAGGAAACAACAATATCCGAGAAGCTGTTAGCACAGTGGGAAACCTCCATTCGGATGAAACCGCTTCCATAACCATGGACGAGGAATGCAAAGAAGCTGAAGGAGAAAACACAGAGGGCCTTCTAGGGAAAGCCCCTGACATGCTCATGGCATGGAAAGAATCCTTTCTCAAAGCCTTTAAGATCATGGATAAGGAGCTCAGGTTTCATCCTACGATTGATTGCTTCTGTAGTGGAACCACCGCTGTGACTCATTTAAAATAGGGAGAAGACCTGGTGATGGGTAACGTAGGAGACTCATGAGTAGTTCTGGGTACAAGAGTTCAAGACAATTCATTTTCTACAACGCAGTTGACTATGGATTTGAAACCCAATCCCCCAAGGGAAGCTGAGAGGATTCGACAGGGCAAAGGCCAGTGATTCCAGGAGTAAAAGGAAACCATAGAAGAAGCGATTAATATCATATATTATTGCTTCTAAACTTTCCCATCCAGAAAGTTGGAATAAAGAGACAGAACAGTCCAAGTCTGTTGATGAAATGGCGGAAAATATGTGCATGAATGACAACAATGAGAAATCCTTGTGCCCAAAATGCTCACACCATTACAATTGATAAGAGTGTATGCAATTTGGATTGTAATCTGGTAGTTGATGAAGGTTTCCCCAGTGTTGATGCTACTATGGCTATTAATGGTAGTGTCTGCTATGGTGATGAACCTGGATCAAAAGATGAATGCATCGGCATGGTTGAAGAACCCATGGCTATTGACGAGAGTTTTTCTGTAGTTGACCCCCTGTGAGAGTTGATTTGAATGTCTGCAAGGTTGGCTTCTCTGTTTTAAATACTCAAATTGATGACAAAGTTGATGAGAGCGCTTGCAATGTGAAAGACACTGTAGAAATTAGTCAGAGTGTTTGTATGGTAGACTGTCATGTGGCTGTTGATTAGTGTGTCTACAAGCCGGATGCTATTGCAGTTGTTGATGCATGTACTGACATTGCGAAGACTAAAAGTCAGGAGGATGCATTGGAGGAAGGTTCTGTAGAGATGGTTTCAGAAGTTGCCAGTGATGTTGACTATGATTGCAATGTCTATGAAGAAGATGAACCTGTTTCTTATACCAGGAAGATGATGGATGGGCAAGCAGATGATTTTTCCCAATACGAAGATGGAGAATACAGAGACTAAAATTCTTGTGATTGGGATGAAGATAGAGCAGTAGAACTGGCACCTGGATACTTGGCAGCAGTTTATGATAGTGTACGGGAGGCTGGAGGTGTTTGTATATCTGATGAGGTTCAGACATGATTTGGTCATATGGGAAGTCATTACTGGGGCTTTGAAACACAAGGTTTTATCCCTGACATTGTAACTATGGCCAAGGGTATTGGGAATGGCCTTCCTCTTGGTGTTGTTGTAACAACTCCAGAAATTGCCCAAGTGTTAAGACAACGATCTCACTGTGTTACTTTTGGTAGAAATCCAGTCTGCACTGCTGGTGGCCATGCAGTGCTAAAAGTTTTAGACAAAGAAAGCGACAAGAACATTGTGCTCTTGTGGGTGATCATCTAATCAACTATTTAAAATAACTTCAAGACAAATATGAAATCATTGGAGATGTAAGGGGAAGAGGTCTAATGGTCGGGGTTGAGCTTGTAACTGATCAAACTTCAAAAACACCAGCCAGAGAAGAGACTTCACTTGCGTTTGAGAGGATGAAAGATCTGGGAGTGTTGGTTGGAAAAGGGGGAATGTATGGAAATGTCTTCAGAATCAAGCCTCCAATGTGCTTCATGAAGGAAGATTCTGATTTTCTTGTGGAGGTTATGGACTATTCACTGTCAAAACTTTAATTTACTTTCCACAATTTGGGACATCTTCTATTTCTCAACAATGCATGATTGGCCAAAGAATAGTGCGCGATCCATGTGGAGTAGTTAGACAGAGGTGGCATAATATCCTTGTTTTGAGGCATTTTTAAATGCAAATGGAAGTCAAACACCAGATCAGCCAGAGCAGATCAATGATCCAAGATTCGAGGCAATGGTTGAGAAAGATCAGGGGACACATGGCAGAGGTTAAAGCAGCGATCCTCCAACTGGCAGCAAATATCCAACAACCTCAAACATTCAACTTCTTTTGCATTTATTTGTTGTGATGCTGTTAGAGTCTATTCGCCAGCAAATCTTAACAAACTCCAGATGTTCAAGAAGCAGTTACCAAATCGACTTTTCTTGGAATTTCTGTTTTATTTGTTTTAGGAGACAGCCTACAGGTGTCATAGAATTGTTGCAACTGCTTTTCTATTTTCAGAAAGCAGAGTTATGAGCTCGAGTGTTAGAGGACTGAGATATCTTTCTTATTTATACACATGTAAAAGACAAAATAGGGGTTCAAGTTGAGTAGGAGAGGGTTAGACCTGTGTAAAGTTTCCCTTTGGTTTGACCTGTATGAGTGGGTTTTCAGCAGTAAGGTGTCTTTCTTTTTGGCTGGACCTGAAGAGGGTGTAATTTTCTTTGCTGGACTGGGGTCCTTACTTTTCTAGGAGTATTTTCTGTAATGATTAGATGACTGATCAGTAATAGGCATGCTTTTTACAGGATTCTTGTGCGGAGGTGTTGGTGGCATTTCCCTTCTTTGTTAAGTGTTTTCCTGTTATCATTTTGTTTGTTGTCAAGTCTTATTGTCAGAAGATAATAACAGAGAAGAATTTATTGGCAAATACTCTGCATCTGTCCTTTTGATGATATTTATGTTATTCATCTAAAAATATCAGTTAAGGAATTCTTAGCTACTCCTTTGATTGGCTTTTTCCTCCCCTATTTCTTCCTCAAATCGACACCATCAAAACTTAATTCGATCCAACATTTCCGCTACCTTGCCATGTGTAGAAGCTTTGTCTAGATCTGAGTGTGAATCACATTTTTAAGTGCAGACCCCATTTTCCCAATGGCCCCTTCTTGCTGTCCCAAACCAACCATTTAAAACCAAAAACCCCAACCCCATACTTTCATAGCTAGCCTAACATTTGTCCTATTCCATACCAAGTTAATTAAAAAAGAGAGATCCCTCTCTGAGTCTTGGAGGGCTAGATCCAAGAATCCAAGTGGTTCGAGGTTGTCTCTGTGATTACCCCCGCAGCCTTGGGCAAATCACAGAGCGCTAACACACCGATCATTAAATTAGGTTATCCTCGTATTAATAACTAACAACTATTTCAAAATCACTACTAGAAAATGATTAAATCATAGTAGTAAGAAGAAATCACTATTTTCATGAGAATAGTCTACAACAAAAGTAAATTTATTACAATCATTCTAGTATAAACAAGAAAGGGAATAATCCCACTCCACAAGTACACAAGAATGAGTGTCTAAAAAGTGGCCAATAATGGTTTCTCCTCATTAAATTTTCATAGAATGGTCTACAAAGGTGCACAAGAAAAATCCCATTCTCTATCAATTTTATCTTATCTATACAAGATATGAAGAGGTAGATTCATCATTTTCTCCCTCTTGTTGGCTATTGTTGGTTGGATGTCTCTTTCACTTTGTGGGCTAACCCAGGTTCGGATCTCAATAGGTTTTCAACAAAACCATCTAAACTATTGACCCTCCTGGTAAACCAGAAGGCAACGTTGCGTGCAGAGTGCACAACACAGTCTCACCCGAGATAAATTTTATGGGTGAATGAAATACTTAGGTGTTCGCAATCTAGGAATGAGTGGGGAGATGGGAGTGTATTCTATCTTTATTTATATATTAAACTTGTTATTGATTCAAGTATTTCCAGGATTCATTCATCTTTTTCCTTATGCATGCATGCTAATACATCTAACTTAACCATTAATTCATAAACTAACCATTGGCAGAAAGTAACATTCAAGAACCACCACATAGAACACAAGTTTTACCATGGTTCACCCCCTCTTGGGTTATGTCCACAAAGATTTGGCTTCTCTACTCTTTTATTTAGTCTACTACAAAATCTAGCGCGGTGCGCCTTGCATCTTCAATCATACAATCATGATGGTTAAGGAACCTCTGTGAGGCGGACTAGATCACACCAGGCTCCTCAGCCTGTGATGTAACCCTCAAAATACAACTTACTTGACTCTTCTATAGCCTTACTACAATAATAATCATCATCAACTCATCAACAATAATCAAACTCAACTGAACCCTTCAACAACTGACCCCTAACCTAAACCTCCTAGGTCTTTATTTATACTACTCTATTGGATTATAGTTGTTACAAACTTTTTCAAAAACCCTAACCCTATCATGGTTAGGCTTGCATTCCTTCTCACCACATTGCTTCTCCTCTTGCATGTTGATTTTCCTCTTGCATGCTACTTTTCCTCTTGCATGTTTCTTTTCCTGCCATATGTTCTTCTCCAAAAATAGGCCTATGCCCAAAATAGCCTTTATGTCCCAAAATAGTCTTGCGCTGTATCCGTGGGGTCGATTCCACCAATAGCTTTCAACAGTGCCTTCCGTTGTATAGGACAACTCTGAAGGACTTCGAGGGCTGACATCGTGGACGGTGCTTGGGCCACATCTTCGACAATACTGTAGTTTTGGGCAGCACATGCATGGGGATTGAAAGCCGATTTTTGAACAACACCCTTTGGAGGAGGGTGAAGGAATGTATCTAGGCTCGGTCGTTCGAGATGAAGGGGACCATTGGTAGGTGGAGTTGCGGGAGATGGTTGGACCAACGAAGGAGGTATTGCATCAACCTTCTCTTTGGGGGAAGAATACTCTTTGGCTCGAGTGGTAAGTGTGATGTTATTTTTGTTTGAATCACCTGTACACATTAAGACATAGGATGTATTGGAGGGGAAAGGTTGGTCATGAATGACCAATTGGGTCTGTTGTTGAGAAGGGAAGGGTTGTGACAATACAGTCGGAGTGGTGGGTTTCGTGGTCCCTTGAAGGAACTTAGTAACCTCGGCTCATCGTGGACAATCCTTAGTGTAGTGATCATCACCACAGATAAGACAAGGGTATCGGGGTTTGCGCTTATCCCTATCATCAACATGTGGTGTTTTGGTTTTCTCAGATTGCGGATTTTTTTTATCCTCCTTGTTCTTACCCTTTCCTTTTTTGGATTTATTTTTTTCGATGAGGGTAGATTGAACAGAGTTTACCTCAGAAGTCTTGTCGGTGGGAGGGGTAGGAGACAAAGCATTTTGAACATTATAAGAAATGGGTTTGGGTTGTTGCTAGTGGTTTGGACGGAATGAGGTTGGGTATGGAAAGTGCCAATCACACCGTCAGCTGCATGAGAGGCAACATGAGTAGTTGAAGTAGCGGAAGTAGAAGGACGAGGTGCGTCAGGGAGTAAGTCGTAAAGATTCCCCGTTTGTGAATAAACGAGGTCGAGGTATTGAGCACGAATGATTTCATGTTTTTCTGTGACAACTCCACCCATGGCGATGTCACGAGCGATGTCATTCACAAATGATTTCGTGAACCACTCTGCCAACAACTGATCGATAAGTTTGATTTTGATGAGACGTCGTCTCCATCACCACTCACGAATGTGATCAGAGATATGAGTGGCTTTGGTTTTTTTGAAAGAACTCAAAATATTGGTTCCCGTTTCGTAGCAGATCGGTAATTGGTAGTGGGTGAGGAAAGCCATAGTGAGGGTGTTGAAGTCGGTGAAGAAGCCTCGTGGTAATTCTATGTACCACTTCGTGACGAAACCCATGAGGGTTCACTGAAAAAGGCATAAACAAATAGATTCATCCATCAAGGAGTTGGATGAGCACCAAAGGTGAAAAGTCATTACATGATTGTTTGGGTCCTCCCTTGGTTTATCATCGAATTTAGGGATGTCGGATGATAGTTTGGCCAGTATGGCGGGCCATTGAGGAGAGTGATGGATTAGATCATTTAAAAAACTCGACAGATCAGGGATGTCCAGCGTGGCTAAGAAAGGTAATTGTCTATTCACATGTGAGTACTGGTGAATTTGGGGAGGGAGTCTCATCGGTAGGCCAGTGGGAACATAAGCAATTTTCATATAATGCGAATATCCGGGCAGATTCGGTGGTTGGTGTGGAGGCAAGTAATTCATAGGGTTATGCCCTTGAACAGGGGCATGGGGTTGAGCATTCGAGCCCCAAATAGGATTAGACATGCCTATATATGGTTGGCCTGTACTAGGGGGTATGACGGAGCTAGCTTGAGGATGTTTCCCCCCAGTTGAGTGAGGATTATGTTGTATAAGATAATTCCAATATTGGGCCAAGGATGGAGGTATGTTTTTTCCATAGGGTGGGGTTAGTGGGGGTTTCCCTCCAATCAGGGGTTGTGTCCCTATTGGGATTTGTCCTACAAAAGGGGATTGGGTTTGGCCTCCTTGGTGAATTGTCCACCAACAGGAATCTGGTAATTAGGTGTGAAATATGGGATGCTTCCACTAGGGTCGGTGCCTCCGATAGAGGATGGAAGCGGTCCTCTGGAAGGGGGTCGAGGAAATGTCAGAATAAAATAGGGAACGAGATGGTGCCCAGAAGAAGTGGAAATGCTAGGAGTCCCGAATGAGATTTCTGTAGGAGTGGGAATAGAAGCATTCAATGCATGATATACGGGTGGAAGGTTTGGGGTGAATCTGGGCAAAAGCGGTGTGCCAATGGGGGTTTGTCTAGCCGTTGTAGTCCCGGTGTGAGGACTCATAGTATCTGGGACCATTGTGTAATGGACATGTTGGAGCCGCCTTTGTTTTTTCTAGCCCGTCTCAAATTTCATGTCTTAATGCTCGAAATCAAAAGATGGTTTTCGTATTTTCCGTCTGTGGTTTCAAAATTTCTGAAGTCTTATCACGCAGCAGTGATGATTATTGTACTCTTGAGGTGATTTCTACTTTTCGGCAAAAAAATTTCCCCCTTTTGTTCTACCTCGGGATTTCGCATGTTGGATGCTATAGATCACGTAGTTCACAAGTCCCGAGCAACGAAACAACGAAATCACTTTAAAATTTTACCTCAGGTCAGTAATGGGAGTAAAGTTTTCCTAAATCACGATTGAACATCATCGGGTTTTCACACCTCGACGTTCAATAAATCCAAAACTCTCATTATCATATCCCCGATCACCGAAACCACGAGGTCCGTATGTTAGTAACCCGTGTCAAAGTTAAAGGAAAAAACTAAGCCATGGTTAAGTTCCGTCGGCAATTCGCCACTCGGCGTGTTCTCTTTTAAAAAACTACACTGTATAAGCCCGAGTTACGAAGTCACAATAAAGATACAAACGTAATTAATTAAACACTTAATCCGAGTTTATCTTCCCTTTTAATTAAAATGTATTATCACGATCTCGCGGTTTCGCAGCTCGGCATGCAGAATTCCCGAAAACTTACCTTCAAAGCTCTGAGTCGCGATATAACGAATATAAATAATTACTCAATTAATTAAGTGCCTAATCACAATTGCATTTTTATTAAACGAAATCAATCATTGCAATCTCGGGTGTTAGAGGTTCAAAGGTTTAAAGAAAAAATTCCTGATACAACGAGTACCAAAAGATTAATTAACTTCAGTAAAACCAGATTAATTAAGCCAAATCAATATCTTTCGTGTTTTGATGCTTACATAGTTTACGAAGCACTCTAAATCCTTCCTTACGCCAACTGATATTTTGAACCACCAAAATTTATGCCATTAATTAGAAATAAGGCGAATCGACATATAAAGATTGGGTTTTTATGGCTAAATTTATTTCTAAACATGATTTGATAGGTCTCTTCTAAAAAGTACCGAGTTTTCGAATATATATAGAACTGTTATTCATTATAACAAATGCATTTCTATATTACGTAGAGCACACTTTCTCAGCGAGCTAACTTATGTATGTATACGTATTTTTATCGCAGAAGAGCTAAAGCAGGATCTCCAGTCATGGTCCCGCGAAAAGCATCCAAAGCTAGTGTTGAGGTTTCAAGACAAGGTTCAGACAACATCGCTGATACTTCACCTCGAAGTGTCGACTCGGTCCTGAACTGGTCATTCATTTATGATGTTCTACAGGCCGAATTAGTGGATTATTCTGATGATTCCAGCGACAATGAAAAAGACGACATAACCACCAAGTATAAGATCATCATTCAATCGGGAATGCATAAAGTAGCAGCTAGGCCACGACTACTGCCATATTATGATATGGTCCGATGGGCATTAGACCATGTGGACATACCAACCAGAACCATCATGAATGATCAGAAGGTCACCATCGGGACTTTCAGGCATGAACATCTACAAGCCATGTATAAGTTGCCCACAACGTCCGACTTTACATATGGTGCCAAATTCTTGGACGAGTTCAAACATAAGGAATGTGTGTAGTATGATAAAACAATGTCTAGCTTAATAAAAGATTGGGTTTCTCACCTTGCGAAGTTTAGGGCAGACAATCATGGTATATATTCAATAGATTCCTTAGAACCGCAGTACAAGTATGTAGCTATGATGACATGCAGATTATACAGAAGAGAGGACACCTCACATTTCTTTCTTCAATGGGTGCCTCTAATATTTCGAGTCACCAAAGGCTGTTCCTTCGACTGGGTGAAAATGTTGTCTGATAGCTTGACCAGTTGGGTTATGGAGTATCGAGCGCAGAAAGAGACTGGAAAAATTTCTTCATTTTTTATGTCTACATACATTATGGACGTCGTGTGCTTTCTAACACCATTTCCCTTAATGAGCTGGAGTTGGAATCCAGCAGAGGATGAGCCCATCCATGTCTATCATGTGAAATTGTGGGAAAACAAAGTAGCAGATTTCATATATGAAATCTTCAACTAGGTGATGGTACCGTTGCATGTCACTATTTTTGGCCACCCGCCACCCAGGATCTCGGATAGTATAGAGACGAATTTGAGCAGCATAGTTGACTGGTATGTAGAAGCCAAATTCTCATATCTCAGAGTTTTCGGGGCTTATGTTCCCCTGCATGCATTGCCATTGTTCATTCCTGACAAGCTGGCTTGTCGTGAGGTTGCTAGACAAACAATGATCAGTGGTATAAGAAAGGAGCTTAAGGTATACTCAAGAAAGGTATGGCCACCTTTTCCTGTTCATTTAGATTCATATTCTTTATTATATTTCAGGCATGCTAAAGCTGAGGCAGTAGCCCTGGAAGACCTAAAGTTGGTCCTTATTGAATACAAGAAGCACGATCCGCAAAGGGTCGTGAGTAATCATTTGGCTAGTTGCGGGCTCAAGAGATTTGAGCATGAAAATTCGCCCTTGGATGACATTTTTCGAGGCGCATGATCTTATGTTGAGATTTTAGCTCGGATACAAACATTGGCACCTGAAGAGAGGGACGATGTTTTGAAATTCCAAGAACATAGACGTAGTTGTCTTCCCACAGTGGAGGTGAAACAAAAAGACGCCGAAGGCTCCAAGGATGCGACTCCCGATCAGGAAAAACACTAGGATGAGGGAGAGAAAACTAAGAGTCCGAAAGCAGAGATAAAGACTCCTGACCCTCCGAGGAAGCAAAGTCCAGTTACTACTCCGAGACAATCAGTGAAACAAATCGGGGATCCTATCACATCAGTTACTCCCTTCCAGTCAACTCAGGGAAATATTGACGCAGGGTGGATCTTCATTGAAGAGTTGATACCTATAAGGGTGGAAGAGCTCCCTCCAAATGAGTTCTTCTTCAATAAGAAGAGAAAGGCAGTGGTAAAGAGAGAATTCTACCAGGAAGGAGAATCGACAGTCAAGAAATACAAAGTTATGATTGATGGGAAGGACAAGAAAAATGAACAGTTCACAACATAAATAGCTGGGACATTAGGTACATATGTCACAACAAACCAATTTTCAATCGGGGTTTTGAAAAACCAGCTTAAACGAAAAAATTGCCTCATCAAGACCCTAGAAGCCAGACTAGCCACAGCAGTGGAGACTGCCAAAGACCAAGCGAGTGTAGGTATAGAGAAAGCAAGGTTGGCCAATAAAGGTGAGATAGAGATGCTCAAGACTAAGCTTGAACAAGCACAGCTGGTGGTTCGGGACGGTCAGATGCAAGTGAGCCAAAAAAAAGATTTGATCGAATAACTACAGGCTAGGGTGGAAATCGTCGAGAGCAAAGTGATAAATATCGGGATGTTCCAATCCCAGGCAATGGAGATTTGAAGCAGAGTCTCTGCGGTCCAATGAAATTTACTCTCCAAGGTAGAGGTGATTCGGGACAACTGTTTGCTGGTTAATCAAGTTCTAGAGAATTTATCCGCTAGGGAAAGAGAAGTTGGAGCAGCACGGGTCTCCTTTCAATAGGCTGTGATAGCCACAAACAACAGGGATTCGGGAAGTACTCCCAGGTTCACCATTTAGGAGCATACCAGAGGAAACATTCTATTGAAAAAATGGGAGCACAACATCTCAGAAGGCAAGTTGCAAGCTAAGAGGGTAATGAAATCCTTAGAAGAGGCTTTTAGCTCTATAGATGGTAATCTGCTAGGCATTGATAGCAGAAGTAATGTCGAGACATTGATTTAGATGAATATGGAAAATATCTCACTCGATTTAAATGAAAAAGAGGAAAGAGATTCGGCCGAGATCTCTCAAGTGACTATGGCGGACATAGTCCAAATAGACAAATGTATGATTAAACCAAGCGCGCAATTATGTGCTATCGACATCATAGACAGACAGATGGAAGACAGATTGCCGCAATTAGCCCGAGATTGTTACTCTTTTGAAGCCAATTGTCAAGCAGAACCGTCACGGCTGATATCTTGGCTGGTCGAAAGATGTGTCACTTGTACCGAGCACGCACGAGGACAAGCTTCTGGCACCAAGTAAAGACAGAGAAGAAGAAATGGAGCGATTTCTCTCCTCCCTATCATAACTGAAAATTTTGCAATGATTGAGATTCTATCTTATTGTAAAACTGTATAAATATACCATAGAAGGAAAGAAACAGGGCTGGACCTTTTTGTGTTGATTGTAACAGAGTTTTTACACTTTGAGAGTTAATGCAAAGCAAATTTGAAGATTCTCAATTTTGTCACGACTTGTGTTATGAGTTTGTTTTCTTGTACCTCATATTTCGTTTCATTTCATATTCTCATCTGATGAATGCTTCACTATAATTTAGTACAACCTCTACTATAGCGAATGAATTTTGGTTTTCTATATTGTTTACTGTTTTTCCTCTGTACCAACTATCAGCAGGTGTAAGACCAGTAAACACTTTCAGAATTCTATATATATTTTATGCTTCATCGGGTTATTTCCTTACATTTTTCTTCTTCTGTTTATACGTGAGATTCTCCCTTGATAGGAGCCTTACTCGATAGATAGCTAAATGTTTTCTCCCACCTCATACAATTTTTATTAAAATATAACCCAGTTACGGGAAAGAGCCTTTGATTTGCACCCCATTTTTATTCCTGAAACCGTAAACTCTCTTTTATATGACCGAATTGAGACAACACTTAAATTCTCCCTTTGAAGTTTTTTTATTTAACTGTTCCTCCATGATTGTTCCTGTACCAACTCAGCCCAATATCGAACCCGGATTATCAAATCAAACACACATTGCCTTAAACCTTTTCGATACTATTCTTAAAACAACCACTACCCAGGTTGAACTCAAAAATTCATGGGCAGTGATTGAACATGATATAAACATCCAGGAACAGTGGGAAGCTAGACAACGCCAATGCAGAAATATTCGTTAGTTTCCATTGCCAGAGGTTAATGTTTCTCTTTTCTCTACCCTTTACCCACTTTCATATGCCTAGACACTGTACTTTTAAGCCTTAAGTACAGACTCTGGAACAACATCTTTCTGGCGCCATTGCCAGGGACCGAAGTTACGAAATCTTTTTCCCTGGGAAAACAACATTTTGTTTTGTTGAAAGTGTTACCCTTTGATAATGAACAAAGAGTACACACCTTTTTTAAGGCTTCCTAATATTTCACTTGGTGACTCCACAAATAATAAACTGGCATCCGGTCAAAGGAATACCAGACAAAACCCGGATGGTAAGCAGATTACGCCCGTTACTGATCCCGAGAAGAGTCTAAAAGTGAGAGGCTCTCTTAATCCAACCGATGCAGTCTACAAACTGAAACCCCCACAACTGAAGACTAAGAGTTCTTCTGAACCCTCAACTTCGCGCAGTCCTCTCTCTGACACTAAATATTTGACATCAAACTCCTTTGAGGATAGGAGTGAGATTCATCCGACAATCCCCTTAGTACACAAAGGAAAGGACGCTCTTGAAGGTTCGTCGACAGTTGACATACCATCTTTCCTTCGGTTAAATTTCCCGACCTCACCTAATTCTGAAGAGTGTGTTACACATTCGGTTTCCACACCCGTCGGTTCTCCTGATTTCGTCTCTTGCAAATCTGAGGAACCAAGTCCCTGCGTTCCTTATCTTTCATCGTCGAATTTTACTCTTCACAAAGAAAATAAAGATTCACTTTTAATTTTCCGAAACCCCCTTTACGACTTTCCACTAATAACGATGGCAGCTGTTGGAGGAGGAGGTGGAGGGTTTATAGGAGGAGGTGGAGGGTTTATCAGAGGAGGAGGGGGAGGAGATCCTGTAGGAGGAGCTGGAGTCCAAGGGCGTGCCCCCCCTCCTAGAGTGTTTGTGAAATTTGTAGCAAGATACACTCCCTTGGTTTTGCCCGTTCCTCTGCACAAACTTCCCGAAAATTATATAAAAAATTTGCCTAAATTCATTGGGGAAGGAGATCTGACCGCAGTCGAACATATCAATTTCTTTGATCAATTCGCAGACATCCTAGGTATTGAACATGAGGACGTGTATTCGAGACTTCTTTTCCAAACCTTCGAAGGCCAGGTTTGAACTTGGTTTCAGAGTCTACCTGCAACATCTATCTTGTCTTATGACACCTTGGAAGATGCTTTCCTCAGACAATGGGGCAAGAGAAAAGACCACCTATATTATTTAACTGAATTTGGGTCTTTAAGAAAAATGAATTCAGAAACAGTCATGGAGTTTATTCAAATATTCAACAAACTGTATAACAAAATCCCAGCCGAGGTTAAACCGTCCCAATCCGCGGCCAAAGTAACTTTCGCAGGGGCTTTCGAACCGGATTTTTCACTCCTTTTACGACAAAGAAGGGGAGCCACCCTAAACAGAATGCAGGATGATGCTGTAGAAATTGAGTCTAATATGATGGCTTCTGGTAAGCTTAAATCTAAAGTAGAAATGGAAAACCGAGAAACTAAACGCTTTAGAGAACAAGCAGGTCCGTCAGGGTCTAATAGATCCGCAGATGATAGGGTAGACGATATGGCCAGAGTAATTAAAGAACTGTCTAATAAAATATCCAAAATGGAGCTCAAATAGGCCAAAGTTGGTTCTTTCCCCAAAAAGGATTTCAAGAGGAACCCCAACCCCTCGAACCAACAAAGATAGATAAAAAGCGAAGATCAAAAAATACAAGCTCCCCTAAAGAGCAAAAATTTTATAGGAGCGAACGATCTCCAAGATTTCGGAGATTTGGATAATGATGTCATGAACTTCGGTGATGACTGTACACAACCGTATATGACTAGAGAAGATTATGAGAAATCTCTAAACACTCAACAACCGTTGGTTAAGGGTGAAGAAAGTGATCATACTGACCTTTGTGGCTCTCAACAAGAAACTGAAATGATAATGGCTGAGATCCAACCTAAGTACAACTTAAGTTCTAAGAGTAAGCCCATCTCAACTACTCAACCCAAGAAAATCCTCCAAAGAGGTCAAACTTATGAGCCTACTCCGGAAGAGACCTTATTAACCAACAGCAAAACAAAAGTAGTAAGCACACAAGAGTCCGAAGTGGGAAAAGTTGAGACCCAAGCACAAGGAACATAAATGGCTAATAAAATTACGCCTTCAACCAAGACCATGAGTAATAAAGCAGTCCAGATGAATAAGTCGGAAAGGAAGGATTCAGAAGTCTCAACTAAAGAAGCAGACAAGGTGAGCAGAGCTTTCAGTTTTGAAAACAAGATAAATAAAATTAAGATACCAATCCCTCTGGTAGAATTAGCAAAAAACCCCGCTTATTGGAAACAGATTACCAAAGTGATGGGTGTCTCAGAGCTAGAAAGCCAGTCTGACATTTTAAACTTGGAGGATGACAAACCTAACATCACTTTTGGTCCTCATTTTGAAGGGGCCAAAGACACTATTGCTCCCTTTTATATCACTTTAAATGTATATGATCAATTGCTACATAATTGCATGTTAGACTCCGGAGCCTCCCATAACGTTATGCCTAAGATTATTATGGACAAAATGGGTCTCTAGATCACTAGACCTTATGGAGATATTTACTCTTTTGACTCAAGAAGGGTTAAGTGTATGGGAATGATAAAGGACTTAGTAGTTACCCTGGCACAGGTCCCAGTTAAGAGTATCTTGATGGATGTGGTTATTGCTGATATTTTCCCTAAGTATGGCTTACTATTGTCTAGGTCATGGGGAGCCAAGCTGGGGGGTTCTCTTCAATTAGATATGATGTTCACCACAATTCCTGTGTTTGGTGGGCAATTTACTCAGCTGTACAAAGAAACAGGATTAGCATATACAATAAGCGACCCTCAAAACCCGAACAATTTCCCTATTTACATTGCGCATCAAGATTTAGGAAATTGTATCTTGTCTTTTGATGTTGGTTTAGATGGTTGTCCGGAGGAAAACGATATACAGAAGGAAGAGTCAAGTTACATGACAGAGGATCTGTGTAGCACCAGTGTCTGGAAAATGTATTTTGATAGTGCCTCATCTTGTGAAGGGGCTGGTGCAGGAGTGCTTTTAGTGGCTCCCGAAGGAAAGTTCGTTGTTCCTTTTTCTTACAGACTGCAGTGGGATATAGATTATACTAACAACGTTTGTGAATATGAAGCGTTGGTATTAGGATTAGAGGCTGCCAAGAAGTTAAAAATAAATAACTTAGAGGTATACGAAGATGCAGAGTTAATAGTCAAACAGATAAATCGACAGTACCAAGCCAAACATCCCAGATTAAGATCATACAGGAATTGTGCCTAGGATCTCATGGAAAAAAATTTCTCGTCTGTAAGTGTCCACTTCATCACACGCGCAGAGAATTTACATGCTGATGCATTGGCTAAAGCAGCTTCAACCTTCTCTCCGCACATGACTTTCAAATTGAAGTATCACATAGAAATTAGACACAGACCATCTATACCAGACAGTATCTAGCACTAGCAGGTCTTTGAGGATGACAAACAAATTAAGAAATTTCTTGAAGTAGTGGGTGAATTCTCCGAAACTCATGCAGACCAAGAAAATCAAAATGACCCGATATGGATCATGCAAGAAGGGGAGGATCCTGAAGCTTTCTGAGAAAAAATCATGGATCATCGTATGCTGGTCCTTAAAAACAACCAGATTTCGAAAGGATTGATTCCTTTAGAAAGACTTTTTTATCAAAACGACATACCTGTAAAATCCACCTTACAACCCCAACCAGAACAAGTGGAGGACTGTGATATAGGAACGAAAGAAGAATCCAGGATGGTAAAAATATCCAAGTTCCTCCCTCCCGAAATAAAAAGTACGTATAAATACCTACTCAGACGGTATAAGGATGTTTTCGCCTGGTCTTATGATGAGTTAAAGACATACAACACTTCCGTAATTGATCACAAGATACCTCTAAAGCCTGGAATCAAACCATTTAGGAAAAATCTTAGAAAGATCAACCCCATTTTGTTACCTGTGATCGAAAAAGAAGTTAAGAAACTTTTAGACGCAAAAATAATAGTACCTCTGAGATATTCAGACTGGGTGGAAAACCTGGTCCCGGTCAGGAAAAAGAATGGGGAAATCAGACTGTGTGTGGATTTCAGAAATCTGAATAAGTCGTCTCTTAAGGAATAATATCCATTGCCCAAAATGGACCATGTGCTAGAGAAGGTAGTTGGAGCCAACCGAATGTCTATGATTGACGGGTTCTCTGGTTATAATCAATTCGCCATGAATGAACAAGATAGAGAAAAAACCGCTTTCACCACACCATGGGGTACGTTCATGTATGATAAAATGCCTTTTGGTTTGATTAATGCAGGGGCCACGTTCTAGTGCACTATGGACATCGCTTTCATCAGTGAAAGGGATAAGTTCGTAGTCATTTATCTTGACGATTTGACGGTTTTCTCTAAAACCGACGAAGAACACTTGATACATCTTAAACAGACTTTCGAAAAATGTCGCAGGTTTGGTCTATCTTTAAATACAAAGAAATCACATTTCGCCATGTGGGAAGGTAAGATTTTGGGTCATATCGTATCTAGGGATGGAATCAGGATTGATCCTAAGAGGATTGAAGTGATAGATACTATAAATATTCCCAGAAATGTAAAAGAAATTTAATCTTTCTTAGGTAAAATAATTTTTTTACGAAGATTTATCCTGAATTTCGCTGAGATTGTAAAACTGATCACATGTATGTTGAAAAAGGACACCAAAGTAAAATGGAAAACCGAGGCCAAATCATCATTCACACATATTAAGAAATTCATAAGTGAGGCACCTATGTTAGCGAGCCCCGACTATCTAAAAGATTTTCTTATTTTCTCATTTGCCTCCGAACACACTATCGCCGCAGTGCTCCTACAAAAGAACGAAGAAGGTTTCGAACAACCGATTGCCTTTTTCAGAAAGAGCCTTAGAGACACAGAATTGAAGTATGATATAATAGAAAAACAAGTGTACGCCATGGTAAAAGCATTAAAGGCATTCAGAACATATGTACTACACTCAAAGATAATTGCGTACGTGCCTACCAGTTCTGTGAAAGATATTTTGGTACAACCAGACAACGATGGAAAAAGAGGGCGATGGCTCGCCAAAATCCAAGAATTTGATCTGGAAGTCAAACCAACCAAATTGATAAAAGGGAAAGACCTGGCCAAACTCTTAGCTGAGTCGAATTTCAGAGCCCTAGATATCAATTGCCTGCAGGAAGGTGACGAAGACACGAACCTAAACGAGTTGAATGAGCAAATAGGTCCAAACAAGATCGAAGAGAAGTTCATATCATCAAACTGGTACAGAGACATAGTTTCATATCTGCTAACTCTAAAATTCCCAAATGAGCTATCACCATCAAAATCCAGAACTTTAAAAATCCATGCAGTTAAATATTGTATCACTGAAAGTCAGCTATATTGGAAAGATCCACTCGATTTCCTGTTAGTCTGTTTAGTTGAATCGAAAACTCAGCAGGTGATAGATGAATTCCATGAGGGAATATATGGGGGGCATCACTCTTGGAGAGCTACAACTTACAAGATTCTGAGGGATGGGTTCTACTGGATAAAACTTTTCTCGGACGTTAATGAAAAAGTCCGAGCCTGCAACCCTTGTCAACTATTTGTAGGTAAACAGAAGCTCCCGACACTGCCTTTAGTTCCAGTCAAAGCCGAAGCCCCATTTCAACAATGGGGTCTAGATTTCATAGGTGAGATTAATCCCCATTCCAACGCTCAACACAAGTGGATCTTAAACGCAACAGATTATTTTACTAAATGGGTGGAAGCCATTCCAACCAAAAGGGAAACAGACTCGGTGGTAATTGATTTCTTAGAAGACAATATTTTGTCTAGATTTGGTTTCCCCCGAAAGATAGTTACAGACAATTCCCAAGCCTTTAAATCTATGGCTATGATCAGTTTCTGTCAAAAGTACAATATCGTTCTTGGTCATTCCATAGTGTATTACCCCTAGGGAAATGGATTGGACGAATCATCTAACAAGAGCCTGGTAAATATAATTAAGAAAGTACTGGATGAAAACAAAAGGTCTTGGCATGTGCACTTAAAATACGCATTGTGGGCGAATCTCATAAGCACAAAAAGGTCTATCGGCATTTTGCCTTTTCAAATGGTATATGGGACAGATGTTGTGCTACCTATAAACCTGACGCTTCCAGTGATGAAGTTTTGGAAATATCAAAATGAAGAACCCAATCATGTCACCAGGAGAATAAATCAGCTAATTGAGGTTCAACAACATAGGTTCGAAGTAGATGAAAAGATGCAGAAATACCAAGAAGACATGAAGGCATTATTCGACCGCAGAGCAAAGGAAAAAGATTTTCTCCCAAGTGATTTAGTATTAAGATGGGATGCAAGAAAGGAAGAAGCAACAAAACATGGTAAATTTGACCACCTCTGGTATGGACCATTCAGAGTCTCGGCTCTGGAGGGAAAAAATTCTTTCCTACTGGAAAATATAGACGGTGAAATCCTCAACACTCCTGTCAATGGGCGTTATCTGAAGCATTATATGACGTAACAGTCGCCTAAAAAAAATAAAAATAAAAATAAATTTTTGTATACTTATATATATACTTTGCATACATATATATCTTTTTCATTTACGCATTGCTTTTTGATTTTATTTTTCTTTCATGAACTTTAGACACCTTTCGGATAGCCGAGATAATCTTCGTATATGCCTCTTACAGGATTTCAACTGCACACAAAACAAGCAGGATAAGTAAACTGAAAGTTGGTGTCATAAATAAATTGGCTTAAACAGGTGATACCCAAGAAATTTGATATTATGCAAAGAAATTGAAATGAAAAGGTATAGATGAGATTTCCTAAAGGACATGTTCTAAAGGACTATTAAAGAAAATCGAGGTAACCTCATCCAAACAACAATATTTGCTGAACTGATAAATGACAGAGTTGTTTCTTTGTTTAATCATCTATAAAAAAATTAAGGCAAATTAAATGATTCACCCAAATTAAAAGCAGTCAGTCAAAGTAAAGTATCCCCGAAAAAGATCTACAAGAGTCAGTTTTGAATTTTTTGACCTCTGTATTTTCAGTCTGTAAGTCACTACCTATCACCCTTTTCTATCTTCAGGTTTACCTTTTAAAAAAGTCGACATCTTTCCGTTCCGCATAAGAAGGGATAAGAGTTTTCGTTTCAACCTCGTGAGCCTCAAAGCAAATTGTGGAAAGAAAGCGGGTCTTCACAACTCCTCAATCCCCTACTAAATGAAGGGATGCTTAAAGTGATCCTAACCTTCCTAGGTTTTTCAACAATATCGAAGGATTGAAGCTTGCTCAAATAGAATGCCCTAAAAATTTTATTTTCCCTTTTTTCCTTGAGAATGAAGGTGTTGTGAAGGTCAAGGGAAGGTTGGTACCGAGTAATCAAAGTAAGTTGACATACCTATAATGCAAAATATTACACAGATATCAGCCCTGATACAAATTGATTGCCCCCATCTTCACACTCTAAAAAGAAAATTATAAGACAGGTGGTGAAAGGAAATTCATAAATGATTTCCCCCATCTAGTCCAAGAGACAATGAAAAGAAATTCAGAAATGATTTCCCTCATCTCAGCATTTAAATACATAAGTATATTCCGAAGTGGTGAAATGAAATTCAGTAAAAGGGGCCAGATAACTTCACCGGGGTACTGAACAGGCTCACTGGCAGTGAAGCAATATCTGAGATATCTGTAAGGCTGTTATACATGAATATCACTCTACTCTGGTAACCAATTCTTTATTTTAAAACCTGATCCACATCCCAAGTTCAGACGAGACTCCCTGATTAAAAATATATGATCTTATTTTGATGCAAGCTGATAGCCACAAGATCTGTTGGGTCTCCTAGAACTGTTTTGATTGTCTTAAGGCATACCTGAATTTAGTAACGGGAAAGGGGAAGTCGTGAAAGGGACTATGGCTAAGTTTAAAAAGTATCTGAGTTTGAAAATATTTTCAAGGTAAAAAACAAAGTCTCTTTCCCCCTTCGATACCTTTTTCTCAAGAACCTTTTCGCCTGATTGAAGCTATTGACTCCATTTAACCAATATTGGCACGTGGTCTACTGTTCTTCCTGTCTTACAAGAAAACGGGATCCCTAGTTGGAGCCTATGTTGGAGCCACCTTTTTTTTTTCTAGCCCGTCTCAAATTTCATGTCTTAATGCTCGAAATCAAAAGATGGTTTTCGTATTTTCTGTCTGTGGTTTCAAAATTTCTGAAGTCTTATCACGCAACAGCGATGATTATTGTACTCTCGAGGTGAGTTCTACTTTTCGGCAAAAAAATTTCCCCCTTTTGTTCTACCTCAGGATTTCACATGTTGGATGTTATAGATCACGTAGTTCACAAGTCCTGAGCAACGAAACAGTGAAATCGCTTTAAAATTTTACCTCAGGTCAGTAACGGGAGTAAAGATTTCCTAAATCTCGATTGAACATCATCGGATTTTCGTGACTCAACGTTCACTAAATCCAAAACTCTCATTATCGTATCCCCGATAGCCGAAACCATGAGGTTCGTATGCTAGTAACCCGTGTCAAAGTTAAAGAAAAAAACTAAGCCATGGTTAAGTTTCGTCAGCAATTTGCCACTCGGCGTGTTCTCTTTTAAAAAACTACATTGTCTAAGCCCGAGTCGCAAAGTCGCGATAAATGTACAAATGTAATTAATTAAACACTTAATCTGAGTTTATCTTTCCTTTTAATTAAAACATATTATCGCGATCTCGTGGTTTCGTATCTCGACATGCAGAATTCCCAGAAACTTACCCTCGAAGCTCCTAGTCGCGATATGGTGAATATAAATAATTACTCAATTAATTAAGCGCCTAATCAAAATTGCGTTTTTATTAACCGAAATCAATCATCGCAATCTCGGGTGTTAGAGGTTCAAAGGGTTAAAGCAAAAATTCCCGATACAACGAGTACCGAAAGATTAATTAACTTCGGTAAAACCGGATTAATTAAGCCAAATTAGTATCTTCCGTGTTTTGATGCTTGAAATAAGGCGAATTGACATATAAAGATTGGGGTTTTATGGCTAAATTTATTTCTAAACATGATTTGACAGATCTCTTCTAAAAAGTACCAAGTTTTCAAATATATATAGAACTGTTATTCATTATAACAAATGCATTTCTATATTACGCAGAGCACACTTTCTCAGTGAGCTAACTTCTGTATGTATACGTATTTTTATCGTAGAAGAGCTAAAGCAGGATCTCCAGTCATGGCCCCATGAAAAGCATCTAAAGCTAGTGTTGAGGTTTTGGGACAAGGTTCGAACAATGCCGCTGATACTTCACCTCGAAGTGTCGACTCGGTCCCGAACTGGTCGTTCGTTTCTGATGATCTGCATGCCGAATTAGTGTATTATTCCGATGATTCCAGCGACAATGAAAAAGATGACATAAACACCAAGTATAAGATCGTCATTCAATCGGGAATGCATACAGTAGCAGCCAGGCCATGACTACTGCCATATTATGATATGGTCCAATGGGCATTAGACCATGTGGACATACCAACCAGAACCATCATAAATGAGCAGAAGGTCACCATCGGGAATTTCATGCCTGAACATCTACAAGCCATGTATAAGTTTCCCACAACGTCCGACTTTACATATGGTGCCAAATTCTTGGACAAGTTCAAATAGAAGGAATGTGTGCAATATGATAAAACCATGTCTAGCTTAATAAAAGATTGGGTTTCTCACCCTGCGAAGTTCAGGACAGACATTCATGGTATATATTCAATATCTTCCTTAGAACCGCAGTACAAGTATGTAGCTATGATGACATGTAGATTATACGGGAGAGAGGACACCTCACATTCTTTCTTCAATGGTGTTGGGACCACACATTGTACCTTTTTGCTCATACTTTTTGCCATTGTTATACCCTTCATCACCTATATTTAGACTCATATTATCACTTCATCTGATCACCCCAAGGTATACAACGTCCTTTCTCATCACTATATGTTT
>ML802916.1:156188-191841 GCA_009831015.1 Picea engelmannii
CCACTTTCCATAAATATTCCTTCTTGATTTTGTCACCTTATTTTATCATTTCTTCTTTTAGGTCACTTTGACTTCTTTGACTTTGGCGGCTTCAAGCCTTCATGTGAGGGTCCTTCATCTTCGTAAGGCCATAACTCTCAAACTAGGAGGAGTTATGTGACATTCCACATACCACCAAAAATGGCATGACAATCACTATCAATCTAGGATAGTTTCACCAACAATTTCCTTGATCTTCATCTCGTTATTCCTCATACAAGCATGGGTCCTCCAACCTTTCTTCTAGGATAACTCAATCCGTAAAGCGTCTTCCCGTGAGGGATTTCGCCATAAGGGGACCACTTTGGATTTCATCCATTTGTGCACCTTATCAATCATGATAAGACAATAATGAGTCATCTATACATTTTTCCAACAATGCATCATATACCAATGGAACCACATCGATCCATCTTCATCGTGTATCGATGACAACTCATTGATCCATCTTCATCTATGCATTCTCATCAAGGAAAATACATATTATATTACATAAATCATCAGTCAATCAATCCTTTGACATCAATCAATCACTTGACATCAATCAATCAAACCATTGGCATCAATGACAACATGATCCAATACCCCGTAAATTTTTGTTGTGACTTTTCCCTTAGTGCACGGTGTTTGTTTCCTATAAACCATATGTTGTGCATGGTCACCTTTTTCTTTTTTTCACGTTGATTCCACTATCTATTGCGCATGATATTTCCCAGTATTTTGTATTTTTTTTCTTTTCTACTTTTGTCTTTCTTTTTATGAGATTTATTTCCTAATTTCTACTATGGTACACTATATAGATGCCTTTCTCATTGCGTTGTAACTTTCACGGGTTAGTAGGTTGACTATCCCTGTACAGTTTCAGTCGACTACCATTGATCATTCATTTCAGTTCTATTATCCCCAAATCTTTTAGCTATACAGATCCCCCATATGTGACAGTCTTTAATTCATATGGACCTAGCCAATGCATTCTAAAATTACCAGGATGTTGGAAAACATTATTGTCATAGAGCAGGACTAGGTCTCCCTCCTTAAAGCTCTTCCTTTTAATATTTATGTCATGCCAAAATTTGTCTCTTCCATTTCCATTAGTTGACTTAACCTCTCATGTATTGTGCCTCTTTATGTCATGTTGGTAATTGATGCTATGCACAAACTGTGTACCGGAAATTCTAATGACACTATTGATTTCTACCCATAGACCAATCTGAATGGTGTCTGTCCTATCCACTTATTACATGTGGTCATGTATGTCCATAGTATTGTTGGTATATTCAAGTCCCAATCATCTTCGTTGACATTACAGATCTTAGTCAAAGAATTTTCCAAGATCTTATTGAAAGCTTCTACTATTCCATTTGCTTGAGGATGGTATGGTGTACTCTTCTGGTGATAGAATTCAAAATACTTAGTCATATCCCTGATTGTATTATTGATAAAATGAGTTCCTTTGTCACTCATCAGAATCCTAGGACATCCAAATCTAGTGATCACTTACTCAAATAAGAAGTGTGTGGTTGTCTCTGCGCTACAATCTTTGACTGTTGTTGCTTCTTCTCATCTTGTTAACTATTCAGTCGCAGTAATGATATATATATATAGCTCATGACCTTTTTGTTGGTGGATTAATAGGTCCCTCAAAGTCTATTTCCCATTTTTCAAATACCTCCAGAGTCACTTGTGGTCTTAGAGGCATATCATCCCTTCTGCTGGGTTTTCCAACCCTCTAACATACATCACATTTATGGAAATATTACTTGGCATACCTTCTGCGTGATATCCTGTGCGCCATACCTTCTACGCGATATCATTTCTTACATAGTGTCCTCCAGCTATACCTTCATGAGATTCTGCTAAAATTTTGGGCCTTTCATGTTCTAATACACACCTTCTCAAAATGCTATCTGCACCCATTTTGTATAAATTCCCTGCAATAAGTTGATATTCTCCAGCTATGACTACTCGATTTTTCTTCTACGCAATGCTAAAGTATTCTAGAGCAACCCTTGTGCTTAAGTATTCAATAATATCAACAAAGTATTCTTCAACTACATGTACTAAAAATAACTATGCATCAGGGAAGTTGTCTTCCAAGTTAGTAGGTTCTTCTCCATTAGTTTCCCTTGACATGTGACCAGGTCTTGCATTCAACTTTCTTGGTTTGATTATTTACTTTGAAATAAAATTATTGGAATAACAATATCCATCTAAAAATCTTCCCCCCCAAAACTGTCTTATTGACTAGATATTTGAGGGAAGAATGGTCTATGAACATTTTCAAGTGTTTACCCAGCAAGTAGTTCCTGAACTTCTGAAGTGAATATACCATGGCTAGGCCTTTTCTTTCTATGGTGTTGTAATTCTACTATGATTTTGACAATTTTTACTTGCAAAGGCTATAGGATGGTGTAAGTCCCCTTCTCCTGGATGTGCCATAATTTCTCCGAGTGTTATGGTTGATGCATCTACATGCACATGAAATGTATTTTCCCAATATGGGAATACTAGTATAGGTGTTGTGATGATATTTTATTTTAAGGTGTCCAATCCTTGCTGACAATCCTCATTCCATTGAAATATGGTTTCCTTCTTTAAATTTTTTTCCATTGGTGCAATAATCTACGCATACCCATTTATAAACTTCCTTTAATAGCTTGTATGTCCCAGTGTTTCTCTAAACTAGTGAACTAATTTTGGTGGTGGTAAATTCACATTGACTACAATCTTAGCAGGGTCCACTAGTAAACCTTATTTACACACTATATGTCCCAACAATATTCCAAAAGGTGACATCCCAAAAATACATTTATTGATGTTTAATGAGATCTGACATTTCCTGCATCTTTCCAACATGAGTCTTAACACTTATACATGATATTTTAAAAGACTATATATAGTCCATTCATTTAGATATACTTCTGGAAACTGATGTATGAATTCCTTAAAAGCAGCTATGACTACTCTTGAAAATATGGCTGGTGCATTCTTCATCCCAAATGGCATGATTGTATATTGGTAGGATCCTCATTATGTACAAAAAGTAGTCTTATACCTGTCCTCTGGAGCTATTTTGATCTGATGGTAACCTGAGAATCCATCTGTGAATGAATATGCTTCCTATCCTCCCACATTCTCTAAGACCTCATCTGTAAAAGGGGTAGGAAAAGGGTCATTAAGAAAGCATCATTAATTTTCCTAAAATATAAACAAATCCTTATCCCCCCTTGTTTATTTTCTTGTAATACCATGGAATTTATCCATTCAGATTCCTCTACTAGTTCTATGATACCATCTTCCAACATTCTATCAATTTTTGCTTTCACTTTCTACTTATACACTGGATTCAATCTGTAGGGTCTTTTCCTGATAGGTCTAGCTTCAGTTTTGAGGGGTATCTTCATCTCACCAAGCTCCCCTGTTATGATTTTCATCTCTGTAAAGATTGTTGGGAACAGGTCATTGTATTCGTGCAGTAACTTTGTTATTCTTTCTATTGTTTGTTCATCCCAATAGTCTCCAATAATTTCCATTTTAGGATTGTCAGTTGTCCCAATGTTAACTTTATTAAATTTTATTGGTGTAGCAATTACTTCCGACTCCAAAGATGGACCTTCCACCTCTCTTTCTCCTTCAATATTTGTAATCTGAATGTTTCATGGATCATCTTCATCTGGTGCTTCCTCTTCAACATGATAGCATGAGAGTAACTCTTTGACTATCTATATGTTCTGTTGTTGATATTATGTCATGATTTCAACTTTTGGTTCATTAATAAATATCATTCCCTGTATCAGCTTCAGTGTTGAATCAATGTTGGGGTTCTCATGTTCGAATGAGAAGGTTACTACAAAATTATGTTGTAATCCTATCCATTCTGTAGTGCCTCTGCGCATCTCTTGATCTATATACCAGTTCCCCAGGATTCCTTCAAATGTATGGATAAAGTGATGAGGCCTTTCCTCTGGTGGTTTCATCATCCACTGTGTTCTTCACTTCTCTAAGTGTTCAACTAGTGTTCCATATCCATCATACCTATGTATTTTATTACTCCCGTGCTCTGCACCAAATCTTATGCGCATTAGTCGTTTACACTGATACTAGTCCTGAATTGTTTCTTTGTGCACACCCCACCATATTGCAGGTGTGGACTTGAGTGAAATATATAGGGCTAAGAGCCTCTTATTTTCTAACACTTCCTCTTTATATTTTGTCATAAATTCCTCTAAATCATATAACCCATGAAAGATGGGAGGTTCTCTTATTTTTGTACCAACCCATTTTACTACACAATCTATTATTTATCACCTCCTTGTGGAGACTTCATGTAATCATTGTTGCCAATTCTCCAAACCTGTGTTTGAGTTGGAAGCATGTGATGTAATGCTTCTACAGCTGAGTACCCCATCTACAGTTGGGTTGACATAATCCTCTTCTCACGTGGTGGTTCTACACAACTGGTTTATTTATTCCAGGTCCAAACAAGTGGGCTCTACAAATCTTTCTCCTTCTAAAGGATCCAATGGTGCAATGACTCTATATTTACCTGATTCAAAAGTCATTTTCCTTGTCTTCAGATTAATTATGTCCAGGTTATCAAATGCCCAATCCAATCCAAACAATGTTGGGTAAGGTGTTGTGCCATCTACTATCTCTATTACTTCAAAATCTTCCATAGTGCAAACTCCATCCTAATCTATTGTCACACCTTTAAGCCTTCCAATTGGTAACACTCTGTGTTGATTTGCTAATTTCAACTAGATAGGTGAATAGCCTATTGTGGGTTCTCCCATACACTTCCATGTCTTCTTAGGTAATACATTTACTTCAGAGCCTAAGTCGAGTATAATATCTCCCATATTGAAGTCCACAATATTATCATTTATACCGAATTCGCTGCCTCTCCTTCTTCTTGTATGGAGATGATTGACTGTTTTATGCTCTAATTTTCCTTCTACCTCTGTGTTACATCTTTCTAGCATATTTTGTAAGATCTTGATAGATGATGGGTCCTTCAATAACTTAACACAACATTGCAGATTTTTTTTTATGTTACTTACTTTATCTAAAGGTTGTGCTTCACTGGTATGGTCCATTGAGGAGGGAATCTCTTACATTGGTGAGTTCTGAGTTTTTTGCGCCACTGATGTAGACACCATGTTTTTCTTGAGAAACTCTTTTCCGGCCTCCTTAAATGTTTATTTTTCTTTTCATGCATCAAACTGCTTATGTGGCTCAGTATTCTTCTTAACCCATTGGTGTTGCACTGGATCATGTTCTACTATGTCAATTCCTATCTTGTCTCCTCCTTGAGTGACTATATTGATGTTTCTCCCATCATCCCTAGCTTCTACATAAATCCACTAGACATTCTGGTTGTTCTGGTTTCTTTTTTCTTGGATCTTTCCCAAGAGTGTTGGAAAATCTTTTGTGTCATGGTATGTTGTGCGACAATACATACATGTTGTTGGTGGAAGTGGACACTCCCTTGCATAATGTCATGGTTGTTGGTATTTGTGACAAACTTCTGGACCTCTGCCTCATCCAAATCCTCCTTTGCCTTGTCCTCCACCTTTTTATCCACCTCGATCTCCTCACGGTGCGTTGTACTAAGGCACCTGATTATGTTGCGTGGGGTTATATTGTGGTTGCACATTATTGTATTGTGGTTGAAAAGTGTTGTACTGCTACTGCACATTATTGTATGGTGGTGGTACCTGGTTGAACTATGGTGTATCTTTTCCTATCATCATTTCTTCTTGCACCCTATAAGTATGTGAAGTTCCTTCTCTCATCGGCTCCATCGTCCTACAATATTTATCATCATGACCCACTCACTTGCAAAAATTGCAATATGAAATTTTGGGTATTGTCTTATACTTCTACATCATTGGACAATGATATAAATAATGCCCATGTGTTTTACAGATTCACACCATGGTCCTCCTGTTGGAAAATGGTTTGGTAATCCTGTTTCCATATACTGTGCAAAAATTAGACATTCGTTCTTATGGTGCCTTTTTGTCCTACATGTGGTACACCAAACAACTTCTCTTTTCTCTTTACTCTTATTTTGGTTAAGTTGAAATGTTAGATTCTTCATATTCTCCAAATCCTCTATTGATGGGTCTTTCTTCTGATATTGGTTCTCTTCCAGTTGTAAGGATGCCTACAGAGCCTCTGCCTGAGTTTGGAACTTATGTTGTCTTAATGGGCATTTAAAATGTGGTAACAGTGAGTTCACAAATAAGTGCTTATGTTGCATGTCGATCATTGCATACTTCATCTTACCTTTCAAAGGTTTAAACCTATGATCAACATCCCAAACATAATCACTTGGTTTTTTCCTGATTTCAATCATTTCATTCATATATTGTTCCACTGAGTTGGGATTTTGAATTTTGTTTATAAATAGTTTTTTCACATCTACAATAGTCTTTGTTACTCATGGTGGACTGTTTACATCTAGGTTCATGTACCATTCTAGTGCGTGATCTCTTAGTGTGATAACTAACTCCATAAGATTTGTATCATCATCTGTGATCTACTTTGCTTCCCTGATCTTCTCATATATGAATAAGTGCTTTTTAATGTCCTTGGATGCCTCTCCTTGAAATTATGGTAATCTAATCGTGGGATCATGTCTTGCCATTTTGAACTGTGTTGAACTACTACCTTTGTGCAGTGTAGATATTTGACTATTACTTCCTGTACTAGCTTCCCCAATTGTTTCTCCTTGATTGGATCCCTGTCTTGTTTTTCTTCATCCACTAAAATTTGGTTGTCTAAACATTGGTGTTCTTTCTGGTGTACTAGTCGCACATGGGGTTGTAGGTTCCACACTGACGGTGATCTGGATTGGAGTTATGCCTTCTATCCCTGACCTTGGACCTCCTGTTTTCCTTTCATATGTTGTGCACAAAATTTCCTCAATCTACTCCACATCCTAGAGATCCTCTACCTCGTCTTCATTGCTTTCCAAGCCCTCTTTGTCGGCTATGTCTCTCTTCTTGTTATTCATCTTATATTGGTAGGGTTATCCATTGCATGTCTTTCCAGTTGTTTCCATTATTTTCTTTATCTAGTCTTCCTCCATCATGATGGGGTCCATGGCCTCCTTATTATTTATACTATCCATATCCTCTTCCATTTCTCAACCTCCTGTTAGTGCTTCCCTCCTTCCCCCATGCACGGAGGGAAGTTTAGTTGTCTGATTCCATGGTCATCACACCATTGTAATACAATACAATATTGATTGAAGTATATAGTGATATTCTTGGTTGTGGAGCCTAATTATCTTCCTGATTTAGAGGTATTTGTTTTCATCCATGTTTATACCCCATGAATAATGTACACTCCTCCCTGTAGGGGAGTGTAGAGGAGGCTACCCCCTCTGCAGGGTTTGGGAATCAGGGGGCGAATCCCCTGAAGGAAAGATTTCCTTGTAAATGTATATTGTAATTTCATTCTAAATCTGGACCGTTCATTATAAGGTTGCATATTTGATGGTAGAGGTTATGTTAGGGTTTTTTTCCATAGAAGGAAACCCTTTTTTATGAGGGAAATATATTGTGGCTATGGATCATTGTGAATATTGTATTCTGAGAAAGGATATTGTGAGAGAAAGAAGAGGAAGTTACATCGAGTGTGTTGTATGTTGTATCCCTTCATTTGCTAGATAATAATAAAGGAAGGACCTAGACATGGCCCACACTAGGTGAACCATGAATATATGTGTCTCTATTGTATTGTGTATCGTCTGTGTTTTATTTCCGCATTTGTTTTGTTTTATTGTTCCACGATCCTGTTTTTCTAACATATCTGATGTACCTACCTCTAGGTCCAATTTGAAAATCCTCCTCTGCTACGGTGTAGGACTTTGTGGTATCTACTACAAATTCGGTGATAAATCCTGTGACAATATTTTCTGACCATAAATCTACTGCACGTGTAAATTTGTTGTTAACTTGTATTAACTACACGATCTCCAAAGGATTCCACTCCAACTGTCTGATTCAATTTGTAGGGTGGTTTTATTTTAACCTCAATAACCACTCCTGCAAAAAATGTGGGAAATCATAGAAAAATACCTCATGCAAGTCGTTAAACATGTATTTGTCAATGTATTTGCGCAGTGTTAACTTAGGGTTTTTGTTATCCTTCTGTGCAAAATCAAGTTCCTTTGTTTTTAGCCATCTTTCAATCTCCTCCTTCATTAGATTCCATGGCCTAAACATTCCCTTCTATACTTTCATTCTCTGCGCATTTCCTCCATGGATCATGTCCACTCAATCCTATGCAGTTCTAGTCAGAAACAAAACAATTTGTTGGTTGGATATCTCTTTCACTTCGTGGGATGACCCAGGTTAAGATCTTAACAGGTTTCCAACAAAACCATCTAAACTATCGACTCTCCTGCTAAACCAGAAGGAAACGATACACATAGAGTGCACAACGCAGTCTCACCCGAGATAGCTTTTATGGGTGACTGCAATACTCAAGTGTTTGCAGTCTAGGAATGAGTGCGTATATATGAGTGTATTATATATTTCTTTATATATTAAAATTGTTATTGATTCAAGTATTTCCAAGATTCTTTCATCTTTTTCCTCATGCATGCATGCTAATACATCTAACTTAACCATTAATTCATAAACTAATCATTGACAAAAAGTAACATTCAAGAAACATCACATAGAACACAAGTTTTACCGTGGTTCACCCCCTCTTGGGCTATGGCCACAAATATTTGGCTTCTCTTCTCTTTTATTTAGTCTACTACAAAATATGGGGCGATGCGCCTTATATCTTCAATCATACAACCATGATGAGGTTAAGGAACCTTTGTTAGGCAGACTAGATCACATAAGGCTCCTCAACTTGTGATATAACCCTCAAAATCTAGCTTACTTGACTCTTCTATAACCTTACTACAATAATAATCATCATCAACTCATCAACAATAATTGAACTCAACCGAACCCTTCAATAACTAACCCCTAACCTATACCTCCTAGGTATTTATTTATACTACTCTACTAGCTTATAGTCATCACAACCTTTGTAAAAAACCCTAACCCTATCATGGTTAGGCTTTCCTTCCTTCTCACCATGTTGCTTCTCCTCTTGCATGCCTCTTTTCCTCTTACATATTACTTTTCCTCTTGCATGTTGCTTTTCCTTCCATCTGTTCTTCTCCAAAAATAGGCATGTCCCCAAAATAACCTTTATGTCCCAAAATAGTCCTATGCCCAACAACTATCCTTTTCCATTTCTCGGTTGTTAGGTTTCCCATACAACTATATTTTTTTTCCACTTGGGGAAGGTTCCTTTCTTGACTATTCAAACTTCTTGCACTTCTATGCCACTTGGGAGTTTCGATTCCTTTTGTCACTTTGAACTTCCTTTTCTTTAACTATTCAAGTCTCTTTCTTGGCCATTCGATTCCATTTGCAGTCATTGTAAGTTGTCTTCATGTTAGTGTACAAATTAAAGAACACATAGGTTAAGTTTAACATTAAATCAATAATCTCATCGAATAAATCCATTTTTGTATTTTGAATTAATCTAAGCTATAATTATTTTTTGGCCATTTTGTTAAATTTGAGAGAAATGATTAAAAGTGTTTTCACATTAGCTAGGTGTTAGGAGTCCCAATTTGAGGACCAAGACCAATCTCAAAATCGATAGCTAGTTCCACACAAGTTTGAATAGAGAGACCCTGATTTGATCCATTAGGGTTGATTGCTAAATTAGACTAATTAGGGAGAAAGGAGAAAATTTTAAAAAACTCCTTGGAAGGAGACCCTGATTTGAGAAATTAGGTCCTATTGAAAAAATTAGGGCAAGGGACATGAGAATATGTTAATATAAGTCCATATTTAGAAATCGGGGCCAATAACCAAATCAAGAAAAATGATTTGGAAAAATATTAAATTTTGAAAGAAAAGGTTCTAAGTTTGAGGGAATCCTTTTAAGAGTTTGAGCAAGAGTTAACAAGAGTTTGAACAAATTGGTTGATGGTGAGGGGATTTGAATTTGGCGATCGAGGAAGACTATGAAATCGAGGCATAGAAGAAGCAAATCTAGTGAATAAAAGTCCCAATTTGATGATTGGGGCCAATTGCCAAATCGAGTTCCAAAGGATTTTGAAGGGACCACTTCACTAGTTCAAAGAGTTAGAACAAGTGTTAGGATATTTAGACACTTAGGAGTTAGTTAATATCAACTTGGTCTAATTTCGAGGGAAGCCTTCCAAGGGTTTGAGAAACAGTTAACAAGAGTTTAAACAAATCGGTTGATGGCGAGGAGATATGAATTTGATGATCGAGGAAGATCATGAAATCGAGGCATAGAAGAAGCAGAGCTAGTGAAAATAAGTCTCAATTTGATGATGGCGGCCAATTTCCAAATCAAGTTCAAAATGATTTTGAAGGGACCCCTTCAATAGTTCAAAGAGTTAGAACAAGTGTTAGGATATTTAGACACTTAGGAGTTATTTAAGATCAGCTTGGTATAATGTGTCGTTAGGTATGAGTATTTAGTATGCATTAGTATGCATCTGCAGTTAGGTAATTCAAAGGTCACAATATGTTCTTGACATAGAGTGATTTGACGGTTCATATTCTCCTCGATATTAACGACTACATTAATCCATTGCTTAATACCTGATTGGTCCATGATCTTTATTTAAATAGCATGGAGGGTCATTTTCTGATTATCGATTGTGGGAAACTCTCTTGTAAACCTCTCTGTAATATTTTTCTTTTGCATTAATAAATTTCTCCAAGTGGTCATGTTGGTTGGGGCCGTAAATGTTTCCCTGTAGGGGTTTTACCCCATCAAAACATCGGTGTGTTGGTCTTTTATCTAGTTGTGTGAGTGGTCACTAAAGGTGTTCATCCTATATTGGAATACGTGTTTTGTATAACATGGTATCAGAGCACATTTGAAGACCCTATCTCAATGTAGATTGAGGTCGTGAAACTGTGTTTCCACATGTTTGGTTTATGTCATTTCCATACATTTTTGGGTTGAGACAATTGTTTTATTTCATTTAGAGTGCTCATTTTAGTCATCAATTATTTTCGTTTCATTCAAAAAAGGTTTCCATTTTCCCAATATATGGCCATTTTGGTTAGATCCAGAGGTACAAATCTCGAATATGTCCCTTTTAAATTTTTGAAAAGATAATATTTTATTTTATTTATTTATTATTTTTAATTTCCATATTGTTGCTCTTTTCGATCTGTGTATGCTCTATGTGATCTTGAAAAACCGGAAACAGAGCATAAAGGGTTTTCATGTCTGCGTATGCTCTTTGTTGTGCACTCTGTGTGATCTTAGTAAATTAGAAATAGAGGGGAAATTTGCATTTCCTATGTAAGCTAACCGAGATCTAACCCTTATTGTCGTCGAGAAGTGAAATTTGTTTCTTGTGTGAAAAGAGTTTTTGTTGAGCAACTCTCTAAGGCTTCCAACAACAACAAAAGAAACAACAAACCTCCTAAACAATATAATATGTTTTGCACTAGCTCACTTGGTTAAAAGTTGCTTTATTAAGTAAAAGGTCTTGAGTTCAAGTCTCATTTTTATTACTTTTTTTGAAAAAGTTAATGCATCAAATTATAAAAATGAATCATTATAAGTAACTTTAATATTTTATTTTAAAGTTATTTATTTTGCATGAAACTTTCATTTATAAAGTAAATTCATTGTAAAAGTGATCCCCGCTTATTCTATAAAAGTGGGTCACTTCATAAGAAACGTATTTGTCAAATTGAGGTTATTAGAAGGGGTATCACCATGTGGACCAACTTCTACTTTATATGTGGCTCTTTGGTTACCTTTTATGCCTTTTTTTAAAAGGGAATAACTTTCACATCCGAAGTCCATTTTCAGTGTTGTTTTTTTTAACCTCCTAATTTTTTCAAATATTTCCATCGAGACCATCAGTTTCAGCTTTCTATGCATATTTAATATGAATTCTCCCAATGAATTTTTTCTTACCAATACCAACTAATTTTAATGAAAATCCCATATGGAGGATTTATTAAGAAGTAAAGGACTATATCAGATTACCTTGGGAAAAGAACAAGAACCCATTGATGATGAAAAGTATGCCAAATGTCTTAATAGGAATGGCAAAGCCTATGGAATAATCAGAATGTCCATCTCTCCTAGTTTAAGGTTTCACCTTAAAGAAATTAATGCCCCCAATAAAGCTTTGGAAAATCTTGAAGCTGTGTTTGGTAAACACAATATTATTCGAGCTCACCAGTTGGAGAATCAATTAATGACCTTGAGTCCAAATGATTTTCCTTGTATTTAATGTTACTTATATAAGTTCAAAGCAATTATACTTTTGTGTATAGAGTGCCAACTAGATATAACGGAAGATCGATGCATATATGATATTCTTTCTAAGCTTGGGAGTGCATATTCTATTTTTGTATCCACCTTTTGTGCCACTAGAGAAGCTCTAGGGAGTGCTTATAAAGAAACCTCTCTTGAGTTCTTTTCTGATTCTCTAATTTGAGAGTAAGATAAGATTGTTCAACTTGGACTGATCAGTATTGCGGGTACATCCAACAAAGACTTAGTGGCCCAATAGAAATATAAATCCAAAAATCCCAAGAAGCAACTTCCTCACCACAACAACAAGAAAAACAAGGGTCCCAAACCCTCTCATCTAGGTTCTGCTCCTAATGGTGACAAAGGAGAAAAATCTAAAAATAAGAAGACTGAAAAACATTGCTACTTTTGTGGGAAATATTTTCATGTGGAGTCCAAATGTTTTAAGAAGATGGAATCTTTGGAAGCAACAATGAAGAAGCACAACATCAACATTGATTCTTCTTCTTCTAACTCTTCTCCTCATGGACATGCACTTTATGCTTCTGGTTTCTCCTTCAATGCAACTTCTACTTCTGCTTCTAATGAGTGTCTTATTGATTATGTATAATCCTATCATATGGCTAAGGATAAGGCCATATGTTTTTCTCTAAATGAATGTAACACCAAGAAAATATTTGTTGGTGATGATATATCTCTTAATTTTGTAGGGTCTAGAATAGTTCAGGTAGATAATGGTCATTTCAATGATGTATCATGTGTTCCAAGTCTTTTCTACAACCTTCTATCAGTATATCAAATAACTCATTCAAGTAAAGCTAAAACTGTAGAGTTTTCACCTCACCAAGTTGTAATTAAAAGGATCTAAAATATCCTAAGCATATTCTTGCAACTAGAATTCCTGATGATATTACCAGGTTGTACAAGTTTGACAACTTTGGGTCATCAACTTTTCCATCATTTTTTGTTGCTCATAGTGATGACTTGAGAAAATTTGGCATGAACGATTTGTTCATTTAAACTATCGCACATTGCAACAACTATGTAATCAACAAATGATGACTATTTGTCCTCTTGTTTCTTGCAAAGATGGTGTTTGTGTTGGTTGTGTTCTTGGAAAACATCATCGAGATAGTTTGAAAAATGTGCCTCTTGGCATGCCTCGATCCCTTTGCATATTTTTCATAGTGACTTGTGTGGTCCACTTTCTTCTCCTTATTCTTCTAGGTGCAAGTATTTCTTAAATTTCATTCATGACTTTTCTAGACGCTCTTGGGTTTACTTCTTAAAACTTAAGAGTGATTTTTTTGACAATTTTTTGGCCTACATGGCTCTTGTAGAAAAGCAATATGGACATCAACTTCAAAGGTTAAGAAAAAATAATGGAGGCGAATATGTGAATAATAATTTTACAAGTTACTACATTGCACAGGGAATCCAAGTGCAACACAATGTTCCATATACACCAAAAAAAGATGGTGTTGCTGAGAGAAAGAACCACACATTAAAAGAAATGGCTAACTGTATGATCCAATCTAAGGGATTAAATCTAAATTATTGGGCAAAAGCCATTGACTATGAAAATTACATAGTAAATCACACTCCCACAAACGCTATTAAAAATATAACATCGGAAGAAGCATAGGATAAAATTAAGTCAAATGTAAGTCACTTCCATGTATTTGGAAATGTATCATGGGCTCACATACCTGATGAGAAAAGGAAAGGATTGCAGCCTAAAAGTGAGAAGTGTATATTTGTTGGTTATTCTGAAGATGTCAAAGGTTATAGGCTTATTCAACCACATTGTAATGAAATTATCACTAGAAAAGATGTTAAATTTGATGAAAATCTCTTAGACTGTGAGCTTAATTCGACGTTTGTACCTTCTTCGACCTACGAGCCATCTTTGGAATTTGTGCCATATTCTATTCCCATTTTGGTTTCTTCTTATTCAAATGATGACAGTGAAGATGAAAATCCACCTCCACCTGCTTACCTTCCTCTAGATGATTCCATTGAACATTAACCTGCACCAACACCACTGCTTCCTAGATAAGTCTATTCAACACAAGAAGTAGTTGGTGATATTGTTGATGATTCTTTAGATCAACATCAGACTTGATCATAGTTCCAACAAGCCTCTTCTCTTTTAGATAAAGTTTTAGAGACTCAAGATCCAGAGACATTTACAAAAGCTTCAGGACATCCATATTGGGATATAACAATGAATGAATAGTATCTCTCTTTGATGGTGAACGATACTTGGGATCTTGTACCTCTTCCAAAAAGAAGAAAACTTGTCTGATATTGTAAATGGGTCTACAGAACTAAGTATGCATCAGATGGAAGTGTTGAAAGACACAAGGCTCAATTAGTTTCCAAAGGGTTCTCTCAAGTTGAAGGAATTTACTATAATGAAACCTTTGCCCCTATAGCCAAAATGAATTCCATATTCCTTTTTCTATCCCTTGTCACCTCACATAAATGGGAGGTCCATCAGATGGATGTCAAATCTGATTTCTTGCATGGGGATTTTCAAGAAGAAATATACATGGAAAAATGATGCAAGAGCATCATAAGCAAGCCAAAAAAGGAGGACAACTGGCTATACACCAACGCATGTTTTGAGGATGTTTTGAATTTGAAAGGATGAAGCATTAATGTAATATCTGGAAAATATATTTTTTCTTTTATGATTAGAGATTGTAACGCGGATCTTGAGAAGTTCATTCTCATCTGTTAGTTGGAGGCATTTAATGTAATAAATGTAAAGTAGTTGTAGCTTTTATTTTCGATTTGATAGCTTAGAGCTGTTGTTGTAGGAAAATCTCCCTGTGGACATGTAGATTGCCTCAAAGAGCTAGACCCTAACTCTAAGACAGAAAGTGCTTAACATGGACACTGACTTCCTTTCAAATCTATACAAACTAATACATGAGAATGAAGGAGAATAGAAGTATCTCTTTATCGACGTTTGTCCCTGCACGCTCCGAGTTGAGCTCCAATCCTTTGCTCCTCGACGAGCCCTGTAGACAAACAAAGTACGACCGCTTCCTACTCTATTGATATTAGCTTGAAAATAGATCTATCTATCAATGATAAGTTCATGTAAAATCATACACAAACTAGAAAGAAACAGGCCAAGCGTGTCATATTAATGAGAATAACCACAGCAGTACTTACAATCATAGATGCGAATGTGACAGCTTCGTCAAGTCCCCTTTGTCTAACCCTTGCTCGAAAGATCCACAACCTGGATGATAGTAGCTTCTTTGATCACTCTCTTTTGACTAGCTGTGTGTTTCCTATGAGATCATAGGTTTCATGCTAGCAATTCTTCCCCCTTTTCACCATCATAGAGCCTACTTATATAGGTTAAGAGAAGCTTAACCTCTTGAGTTATCTTTAGAACAAGTTGAGGAATTCCCTCCTTGGATCAGGGATCTTTTGATGGAACCAAGAATTTGAATGAAACTGCCTTCTAAACTTGAGATATCATCTCCTTATTCTCCTCAACAGGCCAACTACTGCCTTAGATTAGACAGCGCTCCCTCAAAAGGGGCATCAGGGTGCTATAACGCTCCCTAGGAAGCTTGAGGGGGGCGCCAGCGCTCCAAGGATGGATAGCGCTCCTTTAGAGGGGCAGTGGTGCGTTATAACGCTCCCTAAGACCTTATAGGGGAGCTCCAGTGCTCCTAAGGCTGATGTAGGGGAGCACTCACCTTCAAAACCTTTGTTTAAGAGCTCCCTTCAGGTGATAAGAGTTCCTTGACTTCAGTTAACCATTTTCCCTCCTCCAAATCAAGTGTATGAGATGTCTTGAGTGCCTCCTTAGTGTCATTATTATGGCAGTATGCTTGAACAACATTTGCGACACTTGTGAACAACTTGTGACACTTGCGAAAGTTGTAAGGAAAATGCGACCCTTTCGACAGTTGAGAGGAACATACGACACTTATCCAGTTGAGTAATATTGATATGTAACAGAATGCCCCCGAAAGCATGAAGTTAGAAGATGCGAACTGATAAATGAAATGCTTTGTAGGCGTTCAAGCAAGGGTATAAACTCAGAGAACCTAACGGAAGCTGCAAACAAACATCCAACAAATATCATGACATATTTCAAAACCCAAGGCAGGCATACCTATGCTTGGGTGATCAAGACTTGCAAGATATGGCCGCCATAAAATACATTGCGGATCCATAATTGTATTGATGAAAATGTATATCCACCGAAGATACAATGTGGATCTATACCCTGATGACTCGGACTGATCGTAGCCACGAAGAATACACAGTGGATATACGAGATGACAAGACATAGCCACGACCAATACAAAGTGGATCTGTGTAATAGTGTATGTGTTATTTGTCCAATAGAAACTCCTTCGCAACCTGGGGAAAGCATATATCAAAGTGATTTCTAAGCCTAGGGTCTTCTTACCAATCCCAATATGGTACGAATCTAACCATGTGAATAGATGTCCTGATGTCGAACATGGCAGACACCACTTGATTACCGGTCAATGATGTGAACCATTAACAAGTGCGAGGGAGATCACCATTAATGTCAATGATTCCCAAGGTACCCTAGTACATTCCAATGAATGTGAATAGATGAGCTAAGTTCGAACATCCGTGGAATCATCTGATCAGAGGTCAATGGTGTAAACCTACTGTCGAATGTGAGGAGGCCTGCCATTGAGGCATGCAGGTCCCAAAGTATTAACTGGTTTCTAAGCCTAATTCCTGGATAATGTGTTGAAGTCGACAGGAATAGACTCGTCGAGGGAGGGCCTTGATGTATCCCCCATCAACGACACGAAACAGACATAGAGATGTAATTGGTAGTTCAAACGGACATGGACTGACATGGGTTTTGAGGCGAGCTATTTGGGATGGCTGACTCTAGAGGCAGATACTTCCCTTGAACACTGAGGCACAACAGCAAAACGTGACATGGACCAAAACTTATGTAGTGGATACTGTGACTTGCATTGGGTGACCCAATGGAGTGAAAGGAACTCAAAGGATTGGCTCAGTGCAGAGGTTCAGCGGATTATGATGCGTGCAAATGACAAAGTGTCGTGTTCAAGGGCGACTCTAAGAATTGTTGGATAATGTTCTCAAGAGACTGCTTGGCTTGCTCCTTTCAATTTTCCCCCATCTAAATAGACGAGTACCTCTTTTTGATTTAATGAGCTCGAGGAGGATAACACATGCTCGATATAACTCACCTTCGGTAAGTTCCTCTTCTTTTGTTTAACGAACTGGAAGAAGTAAGGGTTCGGTCCCATATGGGCCTGTAGAAAACTCGAAGGTTTTTTGGGATTATAGAGTTTGGAAAAACACTTAAAAGAGAACTCTCTCAGTTCCTTTTTCGTACAGTATTCTAGCGAGACCGAAAAAGAGATAAAATATCGCTCGAAAGACACCCTTTCTAACCTTTTAACGAGTGTGAAAGGAAGCAAGGTCACTCGACAATCTTTTCATATTTAGAGAGTCTAAAAAGGGTTTAAAGGAGACTCCAGGGGGGTTCCTTTTTCGTGTGTTCGTGTATCCGTATGGGTCTAAAAAAGAAATAAAAGTTTACCCAGTTGCGTTCTCATATTTTCGAGCTTGAGAACGAACTAAGACTATGCTCGTAAGCGTGACAAGGTAAATAATCCATCAGAATTGCCAGGAAACCTGCGATGTCAAAACTACAGACCAGGGGTTTAGTGAAGCCATTATATTGTTAGAGAAACCCATAAATGACTATACCTTATAAAAAATGGAAATTTATAAATAACAATACAATGAAAATTCCATTTACCATTTCATTTTGCACAAGGATTTTGGAGTAGTGGAGATTCTCATTTTGAGGTGGATATTGTTTTGCTCGTTGTCGGAGCTATGGTTGACCATTTTTCTTACCGTTTGGACCAGGTAGATATTCATCTCTCCTTATTTCAATTACATGGTTTAATATTCATTTTCATAGCATCATTTAATTTGAAATATGAAGCCCCAAGTTGCCCCAAAAAGATCAAAATCGACCTCTTTTAAAAATGATGAAAAAGGGGATTCTTTTTGCAAAAACGTTCTAGAAGGGGATGGCCAAGATGCCAATGCCTCAATAGATAATTGGATGGGTCGTTTTTGGCAAAGAACCCATGAAAGAATCCTCACATATGCCCATGCAGCCATAAAGAAATCGTTTTCATTTAAAAATGTTTCATTGTTGTATGATGGATATTAAATAGATAAGAGAGGGCGTGGTGATTGTAAAAGAGGGTGTGGTCACTTTAAATGACGTGGGCGTTAGATTTCATGTTTTTTAGATTGCTTTTAAAAATTGCCAAAATGCCAAAATGTTGAAATAATGAATTTCTTTATTCTTTTGTTTTGTAGGTGATTTCGGCGACCATAATTGAGTGGAAAGAACGAGAACATGAGATGGATGACTTAGCTTCCTTGCGGAGTCCTTGCACACGGGCCGCATTACGAGCATGTGGCTTACTAAAATTATTCAAATTGCAAAAAATGAAGAAGGAGATTTTGTTGCTTGAGCACATGATCGGCCTATGGGATGTTGCGGAGCAAGGATTCCGGATTGGCACACAGCTTCTAACCATTGAGTTAGAAGACGTGTATTTTTTAACTGGCCTCTCGAAAAGAGGGGTTCCCATATCTTTTTCCAGGCAGAGGGCGCTGCCTAAGCAAGTGGACGTGTATCTGGCACGCCACTGTATCCCAGGAGCGAGACTGGTAGGGGGTAGAATCCCTATCAAGGATATTCGAGAGTTTCCCCTCCGGTCCATTTTGTTTGCCATCACGAGTGTGACGGGCAGTACTAGTGCGCATTTGGCATGAAGATCTCGGGTGGATTATGGTGTTCAGTGTTTGGAACCAACACTGTTCAACTGGAGTGCAGGGTTCCTTTGATATGTGAAGGAACAGATTTCATGGTGCCGGATGGGACAGAAACAGTTTGGTTATGGCTCTTTTCTGGTCTCATTTTTTCTAGAGTGCATCCCCCAGATGCAGCCTCATATAGCACTAGCGGTGCGACCAGTGGACGAACCGAGGATGGAGAGGTGGACTAGTCTGTCTCCGAGGCTAGTAGCGGAGTCAAAGTTCCATTTCACTGGCGATTTATTTGCTTGGTTGAGACGACAGTATCTCTGGATAGAGGACTTCCCGTATGCTGAGGTGGATTTCCGCGGGAGTATGGATTTGATTTTACCTATGGGGGAAGATTGGGATGCTTCAGGTAAGAGACTGAGCAACACCTTGTCTAGTTTGTTTTTTTGAGTTTTTGATGTATATATATATTTTTGGGGTATGTAGAAGAGTTTTTAACAGATGTATTGTTTTCAACATGCAGACAAGGGAGCAGTGCGCCCGGTCGATATACCGATACCAGGACGTCGCGGGGGCATTCTGGTTATAGCAGATCCAGTAGTACCAGTGATAGGTCTCCGAGAGGTTGAAAGAAACCTCCAAGGCCTCACGATGGGAATTCCTCCTCTACGGAGGGGAGAAGTGCCTTTACATCTGCAGAGGCACACCGTGGGAGTACCAGAGAATATCAATTCTCTACTGAGGCACGTAGTGTGTGCGGTGATGTGTTACTCGCAGCACAATGTAGTGCAGGGAGATTAGAGTCTCTTTGGTGATCGTATTTTTGTATGCCTTGTCAGGCGACGTTGTATGGGTGTAAAGACCCAATATTTTTCTCTTCTACATACTTTTTGATGTAATCCAAACATTTCAGTCAGGCCATATATATATATATATATATATATATATATATCTATATATATATATATATACAGTCTCGAGTTTTTTACAGTGTCAAATGATTTGTACATGATGATGTCTGTGATGTGTTTTTAATTTACATGTAATGTACAATTTTTCTTTCCTTAAATCTTATATGTGGGCGAGATATCGATCCATGATGTAATTAGCTAACGAATCCGAAACACTATTGAGTTCTCTTGGAATGTGTCTGTATTCAATGTAATCAAACATTCATTCAAGACGACGAACTTGCAGATGGAGACGTAGTAGGATAGGATTACGGATAGTGTAGATACGGTTGAGTTGATAGACCATGAGTTGGGAGTCTAAGTAAACAATGATACGAGAGATACCTAGGGAGGAGGCTTGGGTTAATAGTCCGATGACAGCGTGATATTTTTCCATATTGTTGGTTGCTGGTCCTAAGCAGATACCTCCTGAACTCATCACCTCGTCGAATTGGTAAATAACCCATTCCACCAAAGCAATGTTTCGGGTATGTCGACTAGCGCCATCTGCGAACCCGAAAAAGATAGGAAAGGAAGATGTCATCTGTGCATGAAAACAAAAGCACCGTCATGAGTGGCAAAGATAAAGACTCGAGCACATGAAAGAAATAGACACACCAAACTAAAATACAATAATGTACAAAGTACAGATGCTAGGTGATCTAGGCATAATACTTTTTAAGGTAAAGCCCGTTCCGGGGCTCTCCTAGGGAAATTCCATCATGATCTACTAATTCATAGGCACCTCTGTGTAGAACACGCTTCACGATGTAAGGACCATGCCACAGAGGTTCTAACTTTCCTATCCCCAATTTAGCGTGAGCTTGGTCATAGATGAGGACTATGTCTCCGTCTGCAAAAGTCTGAGGGTGGACGGATTTGTCATATTGACTCTTAATTCATTTTTGATGTGCCTCATTAACGAGAGCAGCATCACGACATGTTTCGTCCAGCTTGGATAGATACAAGAATCGTTCTTCTTCAGCAGAAGTATGGGGCATGAGTTCTACTTTTAGTTTGAGTGATGGAATCTCACAGTTGATTGGTAGAATGGATTCAATGCCATACACCAACTGGAAAGGAGTAAATCCAGTTGAGGTTTTCACAGAAGTGCGATAAGCCCAGAGAGCGGAGAAAAGTTGTAGATGCCACGATGTCTTGTTTGCCCCTACCATGCATTGGATCATGGTTTTTAGGACTTTGTTGATGGCCTCAACTTGTCCGTTGGCCTGAGGGTAGTAAGGGGATGAATTTTCATGGCGAAAACCCAATTTGACATGTAATTCGCTCATCATCTGGTTCTTGAAGTGTGCACCATGATCAATGACAATGGCACGTGGTACACCAAAATGAGTTATGATATGGTTGAACAGAAATAGAGCTGCAGTATGACCATCGTTCAGGAAGGTAGGCATAGCCTCAGCCCATTTGGTGAAGTAGTCGACGACGACGATTATATAACCGTGCCCCCCGGCTGAGGTAGGCTTACACTGCATGAAATCGATACCCCATTTGTCAAAGGGGCCAATGGAAATAATGGGGTGCAGGGTTGTAGGGTGGGTGCGTGCCTTCTTGTTAAAGACTTGGCAGGGTGGGCATTTTTTGACGGCCTCGATGCAATCTTTGAAAATCGAGGGCCAAAAGTAGCTGGCACGTAGGATTTTTTGGGCTGTGGCCATCTCGGAAAGGTGACCTCTACAGGCGCCAAGGTGACAATCGTTCAAAATGTGTTCAGCCTCCTCGTGAATCAGACATTGCCGAAGGATGGTGTCAATACCACGATGATACAAGGTGTCGTCGATGATGAGATAACGACGAGAGTGGTGACGAATGCGTTGACGCTCTTCGTGAGAAATGTTGGGCTGAAAACGTTGGGTTTGAAGGTAGAGGAGAATGTCTTCGTACCAAGGATCGGATGTGTTGATGAGGAAGAGAGATTCATCGGGGAGAGAATCTTTAGGTTTAATGTCTTCATCGACACGAGGGAGAGCACAGATAAGCTCTGCAAACACCAGGGATTTTTTGGCTTTGGCCTTCGTAAACTCAATATCGAATTCTTGAAGAATAACGATCCATTTAGAATATTTTCCCCCAAGTACTTGACGTGTCAAGATGTGGTACATGGGGTTGGAGTCCGCAATCACCATGGTGGTGCGTAATAGGATGTAATGGTGGAATCTATGGACAGCGATGATGGCCGCTAGAGTCAGTTTCTCGACATGTGAATATCGGAGTTCGGGTCCAGATAGACTCTTTCTTAGGTAATAAATCACATGTTCTTCACCATTGGGGTCCTCCTGAACTAACACCATCGCAATAGTGGAAGTGGAGGCGGCCAAGTAAAGGATATAGTCCTTTGTATACTCTGGAGGGTGTAACAAGGGAGCGTGGGTCAAGGCGTGCTTGAGAGCATCAAATGACCGTTGGGCAGTGTCATCCTAGATGAAAGGGGTGTTTTTCTACAGTAACCGCATGAATCCTTTAGTTATCTCGGCGTAGTTGTAGATGAAACGACGAAGGAAGTTTGCTTTGTCTTGCAAACTTTGGAGTTGGGTTAAATTGGTAGGTGGGGGTAAGGCTAGAATGACCTTAATCTTTCAGGGATCCACCCTGATACCATTTTTGGAGACAATGAAACTGAGGAGTTGACCAGATTCGACAGCAAAAATGCACTTGTGTGGGTTCAAGCGAATATGGTAGAACCGAAATCGAAGAAAAATCACCTGCAAGTGATCAATGTGATCGGATCGATTGGATGAGTGGGCGGGTAAATCATCGAGGTAAGGCTCTGCGATATGCTTGATATCGTGGAAAGCATACAACACGGCCCGCTGGAAAGTAGCACCAGCATTTTTGAGGCCAAATGGTAACTTTCGATAGGCGAAAGTCCCCCATGGGAAGATAAAGGCCATCTTATGTTGATCAACAAGTAATATTTTGATTTGGTTATACCCAGAAAAGCCATCCATGAAAGAGAAGATTACGCTCCCTGCGCAATTATCGATGATTTGGTCGATGAAGGGTGTAGGGTAGTTGTCCTTGGGACAATCTTTGTTGAGATCCTGATAGTCAACAAAAACACGGATGGTCACTTTCTTTTTGGCAACCAGAACAAGGTTGGAGACCCATTCTGTCAAAGGGACGGGGTAGATAAAGCCATATTTTAGAAGTTTTTCAACTTCTGTCTTTATAGCTGCGATTTTCTTGGGATGAACTGGGCAGAGTTTTTGTCGAACAAGTTTTGCGTCAGGGTAAGTATTGATTTCGTGTACGACTATTGAAGGGTCAATCCCTGGTATTTCCTCGTAGCTCCATGCGAAGACATCGCGAAATTCCTTAAACAAAGTGGTGTAAGAGACCACTTCCTCGGGTGTGCAATTAGCACCAAGGTTAATGTTTTCCATGACACCTTCTTTGATCGAAATGTTAATAACAATCGTAGTAGAGATGTTACCCATGTTACCCTCAGAGAGAGTATCTTTTGTGAGGATAGGAGATTGCAGAGCATTGGTAACATCGGGAGGGAAGATAGAGTGTATGTCTTGGTGAATTTTTTCCAAAGGCGGAAGAAAAGAGGATCGATGATGGTTATCATCCCAAGGTAGATCGTCAATGATAAGCATTTCCATAATAGATTCGTCAAAAGGAAAAATTTTGGAAATGTAATCAACTACAGACGACAAGGAATCCAACCATGAGGGCACCGAGTAGGCATCAGGTGCCAATAAATGTGAATTGTTCGAAGAGGGAGAGGCAGATTGAATAGCTACGTATGCGGCCTTGGCTGGGCTAAGTGGCATAGTGTCACCGAGCACATCGAATTCCAAAGGACTATGTACAATCCAAGGATTATATGATTCCAAGGATTGATAAGGCATAGTCGAGATCATATTGACGGCGGCAATATGATGCGCGGTAGGTGGAAGTGGTGTAGGGAAAGTACCCATAAGGCTAGAATATTTCAATAAGCCAACACCAATGCTTTCATACATAACTGGGTGGTCTCCCAAAAAAGGAATGTTGGTGGTGGCAGGGATGCGAGCATCGGGTGTACAGAAATCAAGTTGATCGACGGTGACAATTTTTCCTTGATGGGGGAATTGTACACATCGAAACACCGACGAGGCGACGAAAGTCATAGCATAGAACCAACTTCTTCCAAGTAGTAGGTTGTAATCGAGGGGAGCATCGACCACCTTGACATCAACGGTAATAGTTTTTCCGCCTAACTGAACGACTAGGGATTGTAATAATCTGTGAGGATGAAAACCTCATCCATCGAAAGCACGTAACATAGTAGGGTATTTGTTAAGGGCAGGTGATTTTAAGCCTTTCCAACAAGCTAAATACATGACACACGTAGAGGCTCCCTCATCCAAGATAGTTCGGTGGATTTGTTGATTGTGAACAACAACATCGATTTGAAAAGCTAGCTGGTGGGAGAATCGCGGTTGATGATCATCCAGATTAAACATGAGGTTATTTGATGACTCAGGATCAAAAGCGTCGATAGAAGCTAAGAGTGTTCTACATTGGCTGGGACAGTGTTGTAGAACTTCCAAGGTGGACATAACACACGGGGCTTGGGCCAAATATTCTACAATGTTGTAATTTTGGCCAGCCCGTGAATTAGGATTGAAGGTGGATTTCTGGATGGTGCTCTTAGGAGGGCGTAAGATGGAGTCAAAAGAAGGTTTCTCAATCTGAAGTGGCTCAGATGGAGGGTTGGCAGATGGAGGACTAACGGAAGATGGTAACGGGTCCGGTATGGGACCATTAGTAGTCTTCGGCTTATCAGGTTTAACTGGCGTGTCATATGTCATAGAGTGAGTGGTCAAATTAACCCCATTAAACATGTAAATGTGTCCAATTGTTGCGGCTTCATCATGGGGTTGGTTGGAACTACCCCCTGGTGTGGGGGCTTGAGCAACCAAAGATTGTTGTTGTGGAAAAGGTTGAGTAAGCATAGTGGGTTGTGAATTTCCCTTGAAAAGCTTGGCCACTTCATCGTGATGTGGGAAGTCTTGAGTGTAGTGATCGTCACCACAAATGAGACATGGGAATTTCGGTTTTCATTGTGGTTGTTTTCCGGCAGCAGGGGTTTGCGGTTGATTTTTTGGTTGTTCATTGTTATTGTTTTTATTTGGTTTATTTCTCGCTTTATTCTTGCCCTCAAGTTGTTGTGAAGGGGTTGATTGGACCGCATTCACCTCAGAGACCTGAGTTTGAGGGGGGCTAGAAGAGGTTGCAGTCGGGCTAGGAGCAGCTGTCGAAGCGGGCCACTAAGTCATTCCAGTCGACTGGGAAGTAGATTGGGTTTTGACGGAGCCAATAACTCCATCCGCGTGCAAAGCAGATGATGGTTTGGATGGATCGTTAGTGGCACGGGTATCATTTGGTATCAACTCGTACAGAGTACCAGACTGTGAATAGACTAAGTCTAAATACTGTTCTCGGGTGATAGCTTCTTCCACGGTGACTACACCACCCATGGCAACATCACGAGCAATCTGGGGTAACAATGATTTAGTGAACCATTCCGCTAACAATTGGTCAGGGATGACCGCTTTGATTAGCCTTCGTCATCGTCTCCATTCATGAATATGATCGGAGATATGTACGGAAGTTGTCTGACGAAGGGAGGTTAATAGTTCAGTACCCGTCTCGTATCGAATGGGTAGTTGGAAGTTGTGAGGAAGGACATGGCGAGGGAGTTGAAATCGTGAAAAGATGCGCGTGGTAGTTCAAAATACCATTTTTCCGCAGAACCTGTGAGCGTTCGTTGGAAAAGATGCAAACGTATAGAATAGTCCACAAGGGAGTTGGATGAACACCACAAATGGAAAGTCATCACGTGGTTGTTTGGGTCTTCTTCGGACTTTTCGTCGAATTTTGGGATATCAGAAGGAAGTTTAGCTGGAATAGCTGGTCAAACCGGAGAATGATAAATAGGATCATTCGTTAACCGAGACAAGTCTGGAAGGTCCAGGGTAGCTAGAAAAGGTAGTTTTCAACTAACCTGTGGGTAATGCTAGTGTGGCATGGGGACACTAGTGGGGCTAATCACTAGGTTATGTGGATAATTGTAACTAGTGGGCCCTCTTGTATGAGGTTGGTGTTGACCAGGGTACACAGGATTTGAGGTGTTTTGAGAAGCATGTGTGAGGAGAGGATAACCGTATGGGTTTTGAGGGTTATAGGTTGGGTTTGGCATTTGTCCATAAGGAGGTTGTTGCGGAGTTTGAGAATTTTATCCTGTCGAGAATTGTGGGTTTCCTGGAAAAGGGACGTTCCACGGAATAGGTGTGGCAGACACATTTTGTCCATATGGTTGATGGTAGACTCCGGATTGAGGCTGCCCCCCAGCATGAGGGTGCCCCCCAAATGGAATCTTCCCTCCAGTGGGAGGATGCCCCCCAACTTGAGGGTGCCCCCCAAATGGAAATTGTCCTCTGGTGGGAGGATGCCCCCCAGCTTGAGATAGAGTTCCCGAAATTTGAGAGCTAGATGTAAATGACTGACCAGTGCCGCTGAGAAGATTAGGACCACCAAGACCGGTCCCTCCGGGTTGTTGGATAGGTATGGAACTTCTCGGTAAAACTTGGGTAGTAATGGCAGTGAAAGCATTTAGTGCTCTGTACCCAAAAGGGAGTGTAGGTCTTGGTGTTACAGATGTGCCAATCGCAGCTTGGTTGACCACCGCATTACCGGCGGGAATAGTCGGGATGTGAGGGACTATTGTAGAATGGGCCATCTGGAGGGGAAGAGTAGACCTTGGGCCAACAGATGATGTGCTCGGACGAATGGGCGGTGTGGCCGTAAAAATGGTGGTACTGGTAAAATGGTTTAGGGGTACGGTGTAGGAAATAGGTGCGTCAGCACCCATCCCTCTTCCATAAAGATCTCGCACCATGTGCAGTGGACTTCGAACAATGTCTGCGGTCCAAAAAGGGTTATCGGCTAAAGGGTTTTGATGATACCCAGTCAAAATGTTAGAAGGATTGACGACGACGAATTGACCAGCGGAATTCAGTTGGAGGACACATCGTTCATATCCCTCCGGAATGCGGAAAGCTTCTGGAGACTCTGAAACAATTCGAAAATTCTCTAAAGGAGTGGGAACTTCTTCCTGGGAAGTTGTAGTGTCTTGAACCTCACTCTGTTGAAGAGATTCCTCCATAGAATGAGGGGGTAAAGGGGTGTTTCCTTCCATATTTTCTGGAGGAAGTCTCTATAGCCTCTGCGAACGACGTGGAGGGTCGATGTTGGTGAAAAAGAGTCGGCGAAAAATATCTATGGCTAACTACTGAAAAGAAACAACATACGCTAATAGAATCTAAGAATCACAACCAAGCAAAAAGGACCTTCTCTCGATGACCGTACTAGTTGGTGATGGAATCCAACGTTGCGTGATCAAGTCAAGAAGGGGCAGGGATAGGGTGGAATAGTTACAATAGCGACCTGCTTAACGGACTTACGCCTTGGTGCAAGATTCCATGCAGTAATTGTGGATTTACCCTCCAAGGAGCCCGAGTGAGTTTGACCAATGTCTAATCCAGGTATAGTGAGACTTCCCTTCACTGTCACCTTGTGTAAGACCCTAAATATTATGGCCACTAAGGTTACCAATTCGCAGTCAGCCCCTGGGCGGGAACAGTCGACAGTCCGATCCGAATGTACGGGCAGGGTATCGAGCCCGAAATCAACTAAAAGGCTTCCACGCAGTAATTGTGGATTTACCTTTAAGCGATCCCCATAATACGATCTGACCACCACAATCAGTTAAACCATAGAGGGATAATCTCCGTAGCTCACCTGAATTCAACCTCGTGCGTAACCCCTGTGTGAGAGGGGGATCCCAGGCAGACTTATATGATAATTGGATTTGACTCTCCCTAACTCAGGATGCTAATGTTTGTTTTGGAAAATTTGGAGCGTTATGCTCACAGCCTAATCCAAAGTACTAAGCCTAGTCTACTGTTGGTGGAGGATCCTAGAAAAGAAAAAGTTCTAGATAATTTTTAATTAGCGTTCATTTTATAGTTGTTGTTTACTCAACAGGGGTGCATGGAAGTGAAACGAATGGAACTATGACTTAGTCCCAAAAATGCATCAAAGATGATAAGCATTCATTTCTTTTCGATCAACATCTATCTAAGGGAGAGAGAGAGTTCTTTCCACTAACAAGCACTGATAAGGAATGTCCTCAAACAAATTTTCTTCAATCAAATCCTGATGTGATGCTAAAACTTTTGAGATGCCTTCTAACATGCACAATCAATCATGAGGATGCTTTTTATTGTTTGCATATGAATAATGATTAATTCAAAATAATGCTCGTCTTGTTAATTATCTTCTTGGATGAATGAAAATTAGACCAACACAAGTAAGAATCATGCAAACAATACACCCTCTTGTTGTGATCAAAACAAGAAGCGAAAGAAAAGAAACAATCAAGGAAAAATCAAGAACTCCAAACCAAAAGAAATGTCAAAGAACAATGACCTTAACTAAAAATCAAATGAAAAGATCCGTAGGCTTCTGATGACCTTCACCATCATTTTTTGCTTAGTCAAAAAAGGAGAGAAAGGCAATGCATGGGTTTCAAACTCCAAATGACAGAAAAACTTAACAACAATAGTGAAGAAGGCTACAAAATCCAAACAGCAAGATGTTTGTTCTTCAAAAAGACAGATGTCAAAGCTGGAAAGGAAGAAGGATTGACTCACAAGGTGACCCAGCAAGAGAAACACAGAGGTAAAACCCTGAAAAAAAACAATTCTGGAAGGTTTATTGGACAAAGCAGGGCTAGTGCTCTGTTGTCAAGGACAAGGAGCGTTATAGCGCTCTGTGTAAGGCACTCAGGGAGCGTTGGTGCTCTGTTAACAGTAGGACAGGGGCGCCAGGTTCAAAAATCTCCTAAAAGTGTAAAAAAATCCAAAACTTGTAGTTCAGTCTCGACAATTAGGCTGAGTGTGATGGGGTAAAGAGTCACTCAGCTCATGAAATCAATCAAAAGAGGAGTGAACCAGGTCTGAAACAATCAAGGGGTGAAACAAGGTCTATGAGGAGAAATCAAAACAAGAAGTTTTGATTTGAATCTACTCCCCAGTGGAGTCGCCAGCTTCTGTTGTAGGAAAATCTCCCTTCGGACAGGTAGATTGCCTCAAAGAGCTAGACCCTAACTCTAAGACAGAAAGTGCTTAACATGGACACTGACTTCCTTTCAAATCTATACAAACTAATACATGAGAAGGAAGGAGAATAGAAGTACCTCTTTATTGACGTTTGTCCCTGCACGCTCTGAGTTGAGCTCCAATCCTTTGCTCCTCGACGAGCCCTATAGACAAACAAAGTACGACCACTTCCTACTCTATTGATATTAGCTTGAAAAAATATCTATCTATCAATGATAAGTTCATGTAAAATCAGACACAAACTAGAAAGAAACAGGCCAAGTGTGTCATATTAATGAGAATAACGACAACAGTACTTACAATCGTAGATGCGAATGTGACAGCTTTGTCAAGTCCCCTTTGTCTAACCCTTGCTCGAAATATCCACAACCTGGATGATAGCAGCTTATCTGATCACTCTCCTTTGACTGGCTGTGTGTTTCCTATGAGATCATAGGTTTCATGCTAGCAATTCTTCCCCCTTTTCACCATCATAGAGCCTGCTTATATAGGTTAAGAGAAGCTTAACCTCTTGAGTTATCTTTAGAAAAAGTTGAGGAATTCCCTCCTTGGATCAGGGATCTTCTGATGGAACCAAGAATTCAAATTCAACTGCCTTCTAAACTTGAGAGATCCTCCCCTTATTCTCCTCAACGGGCCAACTACTGCCTCAGATTAGACAACGCTCCATCAAAAGGGGCATCAGGGTGCTATAACGCTCCCTAGGAAGCTTGAGGGGGGCGCCAGTGCTCCAAGGATGGATAGCGCTCCTTCAAAGGGGCAATGGTATGTTATAACGCTACCTAAGACTTTATAGGGGAGCGCCAACACTCCTAAGGCTGATGTAGGGGAGCGTTCACCTTTAAAACCTTTGTTTAAGAGCTCCCTTCAGGTGATAAAAGTTCCTTGACTTCAGTTAACCATTTTCCCTCCTCCAAATCAAGTGTATGAGATGTCTTGAGTGCCTCCTTAGTGTCGTTATTATGGTAGTATGCTTGAACAAAATTTGCGACACTTGTGAACAACTTGCGACACTTGCGAAAGTTGTAAGGAACATGCGACCCTTTTGACAGTTGAGAGGAACATACGACACTTATCCAATTGAGTAATATTGACGTGTAACAGTTGTAGGAGGGAAAAATATATAAAGCTCCCTCGTATGTATTGTAATGTATTCATTATTCTCATTGTAAGAGTAGAAGCTTAGAAGTTGTACAACAAGAGAGAGCAGAGAAGAACAGATATTGTAGAAGATTGTATAAGCAGATAACTATTGATATAGAACCCATGTACAAGAACGCTTGAGTTAATATAAGAATTCTTTGACTCAATCTCATGGTGTTGTGATGAATACTGACTGCATCTATTGAATGGTATGTTTACAATTTTCTTATATGATTTTTTATGCATGTTTTTCAATGCTGTGTATATGTATGATTTCATGTTGAGTGTATGAAGTATATGAAGGGAAGGATATGAGTTTCAATTGTTTATCGTCCTGAGAATTCCTACAAGGAGTGCAGAGAAGTTCCCCAAAGAAGTGCATTGAAAAGACTCTGCGTTTTACCTCAAATAAGCTCAGAAGAGATACCGTTCTTCTCATACCATTAGAAGTGCAAGGATAGCATAGAGTCGTGCAAGGTGTGTGCAGGCAGGTTGAGATCTTAGACCTTTCCAACCCAGTGAATGGTTGAAGAGCTTCTATCGCAAGGAGTGCACAGAATAGAGAAGTTTAGATAATTAGAGATTATCGTGAAGCCGCAAGGATTGCACAAAACAGAGAAGTTCAGATAATGAGAGATTATCGTGAAGCCGCAAGGAGTGCGGGTAGAATCCCTTGGAAACCTTGGGTTTGCAGCCAAAACCAAGCTCAGGAGGGATAGATATTGTTGGGTATGTGTTATATTCTTTGCATGTGTGTGTGTGTGGGTGCGTCAGATACGACAACTGCGTCTTTTGCTATTTTTAGCGGATTTGTAAATTAATCCCGGATTAAGGGATTAGGGTTTTGGTATCTACAGAACACCTAAAAAAATTGTATATATTGAATGGTGAATGGTGAAATTCGATAATGAAAATAAGAAAGGTTTTCCCGGTTGAGGGTTTCCGGTATAAAATCTCTGTGTACTCTGTGTATGAGCGATTGATTAATTTTTGTATTGCTTAAGAATATATATGCATTGCTTTACTTCCCAAGTTTAAAACTTACAGATACTTCAAAGAATTCAAATAAATATGAGGGTTGAAGTCACCTCACAGAAATTAAGCTTAGAAGGAGGTGCCAAGTTCTTTAGTTGGAAGTCATTGAAAGTTTGAACAGACGGTTGAAATTCTTAGAGGGAGAACTATCGATTCACCATGACTGTTGGATCCAGTGGATCAGTGGAGAAGTTAAGGCCAAGTGTCTTTCAACACCCGCAAGCTCAGGAGGAATAGTTACCATCAGATCTTGATCAACAAGATTCGTTGATCTAGTGGTTTCGAATTTCAACATTTTGGGAGTTGGAGTGTGGAGAAAGTCATGACTTGGAGATATTGAGTTGAGAAATCCTGATACACAAAACTCCGATATAATCTAGACTGTTAGATCATCGAAGGTTTAGGGCCATTGATCTGAGGAGAGGATTCGTGAGTTTGAACTTCAGGAGACAAGACAGGAGTCACATCGCAAACTCACGAGTCACGAAATCTCGACGTGTTTGGAGGTGGACCCCAGGACTTGACTGAGGTCATATAGTTGAGACATAAAGGGAGGAGATAAAGATTTGTAATCCCATATCGAGGTTTCGAGAGTCGAAGGATTCGAAGAGACTCGCAACAGGAATCACGAAGTCGCGAAGCCGAAACACATTTTCGGGTCAAGGTTGTGGTCATGGTGGTTGGTCATGTGGAGTGGAGGTTCGAACCTAGTACTTATTCGCACAAGCATAAACCCTAGAAGGACCTGTGGTTATATGTGTGAAGGTTCTTGTGGGAACTAAAGAGTTACTTCATCTCAAGGGAATAGAATGATCCAAGACTGGGAGGTCACGCAGAGCCTGCTGAGGTAGGGGTGTTGCGTCAGGTGGTATCCAAGCTTAGATTACAATCATTGTTTTCTGTAAGCAAGGGAGACAGAAGGCAAGTTGTGATTTGAATTCTGCGTGGAATATATTTAATCAATGCCACTGAGGACACGTCAAGGGAGACTAATGCCCGATCTATCCGTGGAAAGGGAAATGAGTGAACTTCGTGCTCGATTGGATGCTATGGAGACAACATAGAAACAAACAATTGATACTGGAGATGCCAGTGAATCCGAAAATAAGAATGAAGACAGACCTGAGGAAGAAGAAGTTGTAGCTGAAGATGTTGCAGAAGAATGTCTATTCATGTCTATTGCAAGAATAGGGGCCAGAGAAAAAATGGACATCCTGATGTATGAAGGCAACTTAGACGTTGAGGAGATACTAGATTGGTTTAGAGCTCTGGATAAGTGCTTCAACTATGAGGATATCGAAGAAGATAAGAAATTAAAACATGTTGTCACTATACTGAAAGGGCATGCAGTGTTGTGGTGGGATGAAATGAAGGTTGATAGGCATTGCAAAGGCAAGCAAAGAATCAAAAGATGGGATAGGATGGTCGCCAAGATGAAAGCCAAGTTTATACCCATAGTTTACCAAATCAATATTTTTCAAAGAATGCATAATTTGAGACAGAAGGGGATGACAGTGAAGGAATACACTGGGGAGTTTTACATACTCAACATCAGAGCTAGTCATCATGAGAGTGGTGATGAAAAGGTCACCAGATACATGAACGGCTTGAGATATGAAATTCAAGATGAGATGAGCATGGTGACAATTAGAAATGTGGAAGATGCTTATCAGATTGCTTCAAAGGCAGAAGAGAAATTGGCTCAAAAGAAAGGTCAAAAGGGAATAGGTAGAAGTCAGAGAAGAGGAAAAGAAATTTCCTAGGACAGAGTACAGAAGCTCAAGGATGAATAAAAGAAACCTCATAACCACACAGAAAGAGGAGGAAGTTCACATGGAAGACAATATGCTGATAGGAACACTTTTCCTCCCGTAAGAGGAAGAGGAAGAGGAAGAGGTGGTGAAATAAAGTTTTTTTTCTGTGGAAAGATCAGACACAAATATTTTGAATGTCCTGACAAAAGAAGAGATGGAGGAGGCAAAGCTCACATTTCATAAGCACAAAGGTGAAATGTTGAGGCAGAAGATGCAGAAGGCAGAAGATCCTTAATGATGCAGAAAGTTCTCTTGAAGCCAAAGAAGGAGAGAGAAAATCCAGTCCAAAGGAACAGTCTGTTTAGAACTTCTTGCAAGACCAAGGATAGGGTATGCAAGGTGATAGTGGAAAGTGGAAGCTGCATAGATAATTTAGTATCCAAAGAGGTGGTGGAGAACCTGGATTTAGAGACAGTTGCACATCCGAGCCCATACAAGATTTTGGGGTTGCAAAAAGGACATCAGGTAACAGTCACTAAACAATGTTTAGTTGAATTTAATATAGGGGGATACCGAGATGACATCTTATGTGATGTTATTCCCATGGATGTTTGTCATCTTTTTTTGTGGATACATATACCTTGGAAAATAATGGTAGGACGCATATGTTTCTGCCAATTGAAGACAATAAGGAGAAAGAAGAAACAAGCAATACTATACTTCTCATGAGTGGGAAGGAACTTCTGGATGAAGTCAAGAAAGGTGAAGAAATGTAGTTTGTTGTGGTAAGAAAACCTAGAGTCATCTTAACCAGTACTTCGATAGATGATCTACCGGAGGAAATTTAGGAAATGTTGGAGAATTTCACTGATATAGTGGTGGATGATCTACCTTGTTCGTTGCTTCCCATCATAAGTATAAGCCATCAAATTGACCTTATACCAGGGGTGAGTTTACCAAAAAAATAAACGTACAGATTGACGTCGCAGGAGAATGAAGAGGTCAAAAATAAAGTCCAAGATTTGATGGACAAAGGATTGGTTAGAGAAATCTTGAGTCCATGCGTTGTGCAAACAGCGTTAAGTCCAAAGAAATATGGTGGATGGAGAATGTGTATAGACTCGAGGGCTATAAAAAAAATCACCATCAGGTATAGATTTCCTTTACCGAGGATGGATGACTTGATTTCTTGCTTGAGTGGAGCAAATTTTTTTTCAAAAATTGATTTAAAAAGTGGATATCATCATATTAGAATGAGGGAAGGTGATGAATGGAAGACAACATTCAAGACGAATGAGGGACTGTATGAATGGCTTGTCATGCCATTTGGCTTGACGAATGTGCCAAGTACTTTCATGAGATTGATGAACGAAGTCTTGAAAGATTTCATTGGAAAGTTTGTAATTGTGTATCTTGATGATATACCGATCTTCAGTAAGACTAAGGAAGAGCATTTGAGACATCTAACTCTAGTGATGAGGAGGTTGCAGTAAGAGAAGTTGTTGATAAATCTAAAGAAGTCATCTTTCATGAAGAAGGAACTCATTTATTTGGGTTTTGTAATCTCTTCGAATGAGTTGAAGATGGATCCTGAGAAGGTAAAAGCAATCAAAGAATGGTCATCGCCAAGGAATATATTTGAAGTCATAAGCTTCCATGGATTAGCCAGTTTTTACAAGAAGTTCATTAGAAATTTTAGTGGAATTTTTGCGGCAATGATGGACACAGTCAAGAAAAGACATAAATATTTTCATTGGATAGAGGAAGAAAAGAAAAGTTTAAGTTGTTGAAAGAGAAGATAACTGGACAACCAGTTCTGGTTGCCAGATTTCAGCAAAACATTTCAAGTGAGATGTGACACGAGTGGATTTGCGATTGGAGCAATATTAAGTCAAGACAATAGACCAATTGCATACTTCAATGAGAAGCTGAATGATGCCAAAATAAATTATTCCACATATGATAAAGAGTTTTATGCAATCATATAGAAGCTGAAGAAATGGAGACACTACTTGGTTCCGAAAGAGTTTGTTTTGTATAGCGACAAACATTCTTTACAATTCGTAACCAGATAGGAGAAACTGAACCAGAAACATGCAAGATGGGTTGAATTTATGCATAACTTTACTTTTGTTATAAAGCACATTTCTAGAACTGCTAACAAGGTTGTTGACACATTGAGCAAGAAATGTGTTAATGTTTTATGCTGATATTATAGTTCTTTGCATTTCATAAAGATAAGAGCATAATAACCACAAGATCACTGAGAAATACACATCCACAATGTACACAGCATTTATCCTGGGAAACCCTCTAGGGGAAGAAAACCCAG
>ML802916.1:191891-208467 GCA_009831015.1 Picea engelmannii
ATTACCGACTTGGTTAATCCTCAATGGGGATTTAACCTAATAATAAAAATAATAATAATGACATGATTAATCCACAATGGGGATTTAATCCAATAACAAAATAATAAGAATGCTCTTCGCAGTTACATTATTTCAACAAAATGTTTGATTCTACAGGAGTTTCATGTGAAGACCTTAGGTTTTGATAGCCTTAAGGATATGTACAATAATGATTCAGATTTCAGGGATGCTTATGAAGCATGCGATAATCCTTTTCTGAGAGACAGAAGACAATGGATTGAATACTTAATTCAGGATGGATTACTATTCAAAGTAAATCAATTGTTTATTCCGAAGAGTTCTATGAGAGAGAATCTTCTGAAGGAAATACATAGTGGAGGATTGGTTGGACATTTCGGCCATGACAAAACATTCACGCAACTGAGCAATTTATAATATTGGCCAGGGATGAGAAAAGATGTGAAGAATTTTGTCAACAAATGTATAATTTGCCAGCACATAAAGGGGAAAAGACAAAATACAAGATTGTATGAATCATTGCCAGTATCAGAGAGGCTGTGGGATGCGGTAAACATGGATTTTGTGTTAGGATTGTCGAAGACATAGAGAGGCTGTGATTTCATATTCTTGGTAGTCGATAGATTCTAAAAAATGGCACATTTTATTCCATGTCATAAAACCAGTGATGCAACACACATTGCAAATTCATTTTTCAAAGAAGTTGTTCGACTTCATGGCTTACCCAAGAGTATTGTTTCAGATCGAGATACCAAATTTGTTGGTCATTTCTGGAGAACACTATGGAAAAATATGGGGACAAGTTTATCTTTTAGCTCATCATATCACCCTCAGACGAATGGACAAACTGAGGTATTAAATCGAAGTTTAGGGGACTTGTTGAGGATTTTAGTAGCTGAACAGCATAGTTAGTGGGATCGGATTTTGCTGCAAGTGGAATTTTCATATAATGACTCACCTAATAGAAGCATAGGACATATCCCTTTCCAGATAATGTATGGAATGAAGCCAAGAGGAGTATTTGAGTTGAGAGACTTAGTGTAGAGTGAGTTTAGAAGTGTTGGAGCAAAAGATTTTGCAGGAGAGATGCAAGAGCTCCACGGTAAGATTAAAGAGTGGTTGCAGAGTTCTAACCAGGAATACAAGCGTAGAGAAAATCAAAACAGAAGAGGGATTCAGTTCAAAGTGGGAGATTTGGTCTTAGCACATTTGAAGAAATAATGATTCCCAAGGGGAACATATAATAAGATGAAGATGAAAAAGATAGGGTTGTGTAAGATTCTGAGAAAATTTGAGGCAAATGCTTATGAAATAGAATTTCTAGATGATGTGGGAATATCACCCATATTCAACGTAGCAGATTTGTATCCTTACAGAGAAGATGAACCAAATAGGGCAGAGAGCCAGAAGGAAGTTCAGTGGGTCAAATAGATTCTTGTAGCTGAAAAGTCATAGATTGAAAAGATCATTGACCATAAAGTTAGCAAGAAGCCCCAGAGAAAGATGTATTTTGAATACTTGGTAAAGTGGAAAGGACACTTGATTGTTGATGCCAGTTGGGAAAGCGAGGCAGAGATCCAGAAACATGGAAAGACAGTGAAGGGGCTCATGGACAAGAGTCCATGAATTTTTCATTTAGAGGAGTATGATGCAGGAGCATCATAAGCAAGCCAGCAAAGCGGAGGACAACTGGATATACACCAACGCGCATTTTGAGGATGTTTTGAATTTGAAAGGATGAAGCATTAATGTAATATTTGGAAACAATATTTTTTCTCAGTTCTTGAGCAGTTCGTTCTCATCTGTTAGTTGGAGGAATTTAATGTAATAAATTTAAAGTAGCTTTAGCTTTTATTTTCGATTTGATAGCTTAGAGCTGTAGGAGGTAAAACTCTAGAAATCTCCCTCGTATGTATTGTAATGTATTCATTATTCTCATTGTAAGAGTAGAAGATTAGAATATGTAGAGAAAGAGGGAGTAGAGAAGAACAAAGATTGTAGAAGATTGTATAAATAGATAGTTGTTGATATAGAACCCATGTACAGGAACACTTGAGTTAATATAAGAATGCTTTGAATCAATCTCATGGTGTTGTGATGAATATTGTTTGCATCTATTGAATGGTATGTTTACAATTTTCTTATATGCTCTGTTATGCATTTGTTTCAATGTTGTGTCTATGTATGATTTCATGTTCAGTATATGAAGTCTGTGAGGGGAAGGATATGAGTTTCAATTTTTTTCTCATCCTGAGAATTCCTGCAAGGAGTGCAGAGAAGGTTCTCAAAGAAGTGCGTTGACAAGACTCTGAGTTTTACCTCAAATAAGCTCAAGAGAGATACCATTGTTCTCATACCAGTAGAAGTGCAAGGATAGCACAGAGCTGTGCAAGGTGTGCACAGGCAGGTTGAGATCTTAGACCTTTCCAACCCAGTGAATGGTTGAAGAGATTCTATCGCAGGGAGTGCACAAAATGAATAAGTTTATATAATTAGATATTATCGTGAAGCCGAAAGGAATGCGGGTAGAATCCCTTGGAAACCTTGGTTTTGTAGCCAGAACCAATCTCAAGAGGGATAGATACTTTGAAGAGTTCAAATAAAGACAAGGTTTGAAGTCACCTTGGAGAAATTAAGCTCTGAAGGAGGTGCCAAGTTCTTTGGTTGGAAGTCATTGAAAGTTTGAACGAACAGTTGAAATTCTGAGAGGGAGAACTATCGATTCACCATTGACCGTTGGATCCAGTGGATCAGAGAAGAAGTTAAGGTAGAGTGTCTATCAACACCTGCAAGCTTAGGAGGAATAGTTATCGTTAGATCTGGATCAATGAGATTCGTTGATCTTGTGCTTTCAGATTTCAACATTTTGGGAATTGGAGTGTGGAGAAAGTCATGACTTGGAGATCTTGAGTTGAGAAATATCGATACGTGAAACTCCTATATAATTTGTACCGTTAGATCATTGAAGTTTTAGGGTCTTCGATCTGAGGAGAGGATTCGTGAGTTCAGACTTTGGGAGACAGGATAAGAGTCACATCGCGAACTCACGAGTCGTGAAATCCTGACGTGTTCAGAGGTGGAACCCAGGAATTGGCTGAGGTCACATGGTTGAGACATAAAGGGAGGAACTAAATATCCGTAAGCCCATTTTTGGGTTTCGGGAGTCGAAGGAATCAGAGACACTCGCAACAGGAATCGCGAAGTCGCGAAGCCGAAACACCGTTTTGGGTGAAGGTTGTGGTCACAGTGGTTGGTCACATGGAGTGGAGTTTTGTGCCTATTACTTATTCACACATGCATAAACCCTAGAAGGACATGTGTTTATATGTGTGAAGGTTTATGTGGGAACTAAATAATTACTTCAACTCAAGGGAATATAATGATCCAAGACCGGGAGGTTACGTAGAGTCTGCTAAGGTAGGGGTGTTGTGTCAAATAACCTCCTAGATATGTCCATAATTACTCTAGACTTTTTTTTCCTCCTTAATAAATCTCTTTATGGTCTTAAGCAAGCTCCCCAAGCTTGGTATTCCAAAATGGACAACTTTCTTCTTGACACTAGTTTTCTTAAATGTCATTCTGACCCCAATGTCTATACCAAGAAAGTAGGAATCTATATCATAATAGTTTTTCTTTATGTTAACGACCTTATTCTCATTGGTAGTGACCTAAAGTTTTTAAACCATGTGAAACCCAACCTTAAGAAGAAATTTGAAATGATTGACTTAGGTTATTTTCACTATTTCCTTGGCCTTTGAGTTTTACAAACCAAGGAAGGATGTTTTCCTTTGCAGTATAAGTATGTTTGTGATATTCTTTGTTGCTTTCACATGGAAGATTCAAATCCAACCCCTTCTCCTTTCTTATACTTGACTCATACCCATCCCAATATTTCCTTTGTTGTTGGTCTTGTTGCCCGGTATATGAAAACACCCCATGAAATCCATTGGAAATAAGCTAAAAGGATACTTTGGTATGTATGAGGTACAATTCAGTTCGGGATACATTACAACTTAGGGGGGACTCCTTTATTGGTTGGTTTCACTGATTCAGATTGGGATGATGACCCTATCACTTGGGCCTGTATAAAACAATGGGCTATTTCTCTTTCTTCAGAAGAAGCAGACCACTGAGTAGTAGTTAATGCAAGTCGGGAAGCCTTGTGGCTTCAATAGATGCTTTCCGAGTTTGGATTCTAGTAACATCATCTGACCACCCTCTAGTGTGACAATCATAGTGCCATCAAGCTCGCAAAATATCCAGTTCAACATAAGCACAACAAACACATCGAGATACACATGCACTTCATCTAAAAGCTCATTGATGATCGATTTATTGAAGTTCTTTTTTTCCCTAAAGAAGATCAATTTGCAAACATTTTCACAAATTCTCTTACTGAAGAAACATTTTCCAAACTTTGATCTATGTTAGGAGTTTAGGAAGTTGTCATTAATGGGGGATATGCTCTACTACCTCCTTCCTTTTCCTATTGTGTCTCCTTTGTAAATCCTTCAATCATGTCCCAAGTTTTTCTTAAGGGGGTATGTTAGGATATTTAGACACTTAGGAGTTATTTAAGATCAACTTGGTCTAACGTGTCACTAGGTAAAAGTGTGTTTCTTTAGTATGCATTTGTATTTAGGTAATTCGACATTCACTATATGTTCCTGAGATAGAGTGATCTGATGCTTCATATTCTCCTCGATCTTAACAACTACATTGATCTGTGGCTTAACACTCAATTGGTCCATGATCTCTATTTAAAGAGCATGGAGGGTCATTTACTGATGATCAATTGTGAGAAAATCTCTTGTAAATATCTCTGTAATATTTTTATTTTGCATTAATAAATTAATCCAAGTGACCACATTGGATAGGGACACAGATGTTTCCTTGTAGGGGTTTTACCATGTCAAAAAATATGTGTGTTGATATTTGATCTGGTTGTGTGAGTGGTCACTGAAGGTGTCCACACTCTGTTGGAATACATGTGTTGTAAAACAACAAGTACTTCGATTGATCAAATTTTTTAACAAAGGGAAGGTTCAATAAAATTAAAGAGGAAATAAGAAGGCTTGCTTAGGAAATTGGGGATGAATTTTGAAAGGAAAAGAAAATAAAGGGACCAATTTGAGGATCACGCCTGATCTAAAAATCGAGGTACAAGATAAAAGGGTGAGAAAGAAAGGGAATGAGTTTAAACTTGAGTTTTAAAGAATAAATCAAGAACCAAAATAAAACTCATGGGAAAAATTCTCTAACTTGAACTCAAAGAAAATGCACACTCGAAAATGAATAACTGGGGATCCGTATTTTTAAATTGAGCCGATTTTGGGATTAGGGAAGAACTTCAAAAAATGAGTATAAGAAGAACCCCAATTTGAGGATCAGGCATGATCTATAAATGGGAGACCAAAAGAGTTCAAATAAAGGAAATTAAGGAAGAAAAGCACAAGGAAGGGAAGAAACCAAAAAATCAATTCAGGAATGAAGTTTAGGGAATTAACAAAAATCATGTCAAAATAAAGCTCAAGGAAGGAGATAAACCAAGAAAAAATCAAGTAAGGAAAACATGAGGGTTGATATAACTTAATAATCTAAAAGGAATTAATAATGTAGCAAGGCAATGAGAAACCAAGGTCAATATATGTCCAAAATATGAAAGGATATTCAAGAAAGTGATGAGGAGGGGCCCCAGGTTTTTACCAAAACCTGGGGGGGCAGTTGAGGGCTCAAAAAATAGTGACATAATGGGAAAATCCACAAATATCTAAATAATTACGTATTCAATCATATGTTTTTAATAGGAAGCTAGAAATTTAAAAATGAATCATACCTTAGAGTTCGAACAAACGAATTCTTTAGTTCCTTTTTTTGTAACATGAACCTAGAGTATCCCAATCATGCAACTTCAATGATTTAAAAACTTTTCCTAAAGATATGAAGTGTGGAGTTGACTTTTTTTTAAGCTTCACCTAATGTTTCAGGAAAAAATAATAACATGGGGTTTTAATTAAATGTGGTTGAATATTTTGAGTAGACAGGTTGTTTCACTTTCTTGTAGTGTTTCTCTAATACATGCAAGCATCTATAGCCACAATGGAATTGCCCTAGAATAAAAAACCTTTCTTTTTTTCCAGTGAGCATCCATAACCCTAGTAAATATATCTAGATTACCCCACATATGAATGAATTTCCTTTCCCAATCCTATTACCAAATTAAAACTATATGTTATAGCAATGGTGGATGGAGAAGAAATAAGTATTTACAACTAGGTGGGGATGATGCATGTTATTAGAAAATGATTGGCCACATATGAATAATAATAATATACCTCAAAATATATTTAACCCTAGATGTTTGAACAAAAAAGATTCACATGGTTTACTCCTTTAATGTGAAGGATGGTATATTCCATTTGGCTTAATCACCACTTAACTAAATTTTCAAGATATTTTGGGACATGATTATTTATGGAGGCCCTAATTCCACCATTGTTTTAACCTCTTCAAGTACCATGGGACATTCATTCATAACCTCTTTGTTTAGGACATGACTAAGAAGTGAACATGAAAGATTACAAATATTATTAAGTCTGACTTATTTTTACAAGGCCCTTCACTCAACCGATCAGGGGAACTAAAAATAGGTTAACATGCAAACAAGCCATGCAAAGTTAACATTATTGCCAAAAAGGAAAGATATGTAAGATGAAACCTTAGATAAATATAAATTATTGAAATAAATGGAGGAAGCATATTTGAAAAACAAGAAGGATGGTGCCTAATTCTAAGGATTGAATCTACATACTTGGGCCATCTCATCAATATTTCTAGATCGCTAAGTTTCTCCTTCTATAATAAAAAAAACTTATAATGTTTTCTTGGATTCACTCAGCTACACCAAACAAATCCTTAGGCTTGAACACAAATAGAATATCAAAGTTCAAATTAAACATTTTTAATGAAAAATGATGTTGAAAAGAAAGTATGGAATTTTCTTAAAAACACCAACCAGGAAACTCAAATTTCAAGGAAAACCAACCAAAAGTAAGCTTAGAACTATAAAAAATTTATGAGAAAAATAATAGGGAAAAACAATCTAAAAAAAGAAAATCAAGTTCGAGAAAGAAAAATATTCTTGTGATGCAAATTCACTAAATATTTAATGAGAAGAAATGAATTGTAAGTAAAAGAAATGACTCAAAAAGAATGGTGACAACGCTATTATACACTGCATTCAGTTTATAATCAAACATTTATCACCAAAAAATAAATTCTCTAAAAGCCTCTAGAAGAAAAGCCAATTTCTATGGGAAACTAGATAGATAAGAAGCTTGTTTATAGTAGTTAAATCCTTTGTTGTCTTAGACTATATTGATTATTGATTTCTTAGCCCCTATTGCTTCCGATTATCATGAATTGAGGTTTTCCATTGGATGCACATAATAAGTACAATATAATTTACTCTTAAAACTACAAGAATACTTGAGTTTGATGTGGTGAATGCTTTCTCTAGAAGATTCTTTCATGTAATGTACATCTCATAATATAACTTTTGAATATTTTGTTGGCCAAGTTATCTATGTGTACATGCCATGAAATGTTCCAAAACCACTTCTTATATTCCAATCCATGTCTTCTTTGCCACTCATTAGTTAATGATATATTCCAGCCCTGCATAAGCACATTGTTGAAATCTGTAGGGAATATTTATTCAATCTGCAATGTCTCCATCCTTTATTATGTATTTAGAGTCTTCTATAGTAGGTGACTACAAATAAGACATCCATAGGATAAGGGAGTGATAAGAAAAAATAACAACATTTGATCTAATGGATAGTTGATCATGTATCGTTCTTTAATTAATTCATCAACAAAAGATTAGTCTATCCTTCATATTAGATACACATTTTATAGTTAGACTAACATTTTTTGAACATAGTGAAACTAGATTGAGGAACAAGGCCGAGCCGAGACATCCATAATACATCAACATGGCTAATGGTGAAGCATAATGGAGAAATTTTTTCAATTGGTTTATTTCTAGACTCGTGTTTGTTTTCAAATAGGTTGGGGATTTGGTTTACAAACCATCATTAAAATACTCCAGGAATTATAATTTTTGAATTAAAAAGAATCCCATAACTATCTCGATGTTTATAACCTGATTTTGAGCTTATCATTTTCTATTGCAAGGGTCAAGAAAAAGTAAGGATAATCGCCTTCAATGAGCGAGCTTATGCACATATCCCATAGGTCAAATTAAGATAAATCTCATACTTAATCCAAACTTTAGATTTGGATTAAGATAAATTTGGATTCTTTGTTACCAGAACCAATTTATTTGATAAAGAGAGTAGACCATATATCTAGAAGTAAACAATGAAATAAATAAATGGAATGTAAAACATCTACATGTATGGCCTGGTGGCCTTAAGGACTAGTTAGGTGAAATTCATTAACATAATAAAACTAAACAAAACATTTACCATAGACAATAAGAAAAACAAAAAAATATATATATAATACCTCACCTAACCTAGACTAACCACTAGAATATGTATGTTAAGTAAAATTATAATGCCAATGCAGTCGTCCAAGGATTTTAAAACCTATAGGGACATGATGAATTTGCATAGGTCTATGGGGTTGGCATAATATGCAATGTTTAATTGGAAGTGTTAAAGAAACATTCAAATTTTCCATATCAAGAAGTGTTGAGGATTTAAACCATTTTGTAGAAACTATCGGGAAAACAATGACTCTAGCTAGGTTCTAATAACATCTTGAAAATAATTTTGACATTGTTGTAGTGTTGGGAAAGGATTTGAGAGTAAGTGGCATACATACTCATGTTGATTGATTGACTTATTTTTAATTGATAAAATATGCACAAGAACAACAATATGATAGAAAAGGATCATTATCCAATTCAATTGTAATCACACCAATGCTACATATTTATAGTACAATGGGTGATGCCACCTCATAGAGAGATTTCCTCTAGATCCTAAAATCATGCATGATGAATAGGCTAGGCAATCTAATTAACTAATTAGTCACCACTTGAGGATATATTACTAATATCCTAAATGAATAATACAAATATAGGTAACAGTTAGACTTAATGATTGGTAAGGTAAGTCATAGGCTAACATTCCCCCCCTCAATCACAAGTCTATATATTTGTACTAACTAAGTTAAAAGTTAATATCATGGATTTTTTCAAAAACCCTGACTTGAGCTTCAATGAAAAATATGCTTCAAAACCCATTAATCTGGATGTTGAATGGTTCATCTGAAATGTTCTGGAAGATATCTTAGATATGGAAGTTAACAACTGCAATGTCTGAACACTCCCTGATTGCTTGAAAATTCGATCATTTTTCCAAGTATTTGAGCTAGAAGAATCTGATGTCTTCTACTAATTGGTGAACATGTAGTATCACAAATATACTATCAATGTATCACTGAAGTTCTCTCTGAATCTATGGTTTGAGATGATAATTGACCAATTTATACCATTTATTTGGTGTTTTTGGATGAACAATAACCAATTGACACTTTTAGGTGTCCAACAACATCCTAATGTATCCCAATTAGATAATAAAAACAATGAGAGGAGCCCAAATTCCATGTTGGATCTTCCCAAATGTTGAATTGTTGTTGTCAAAAAATTTAATTGTGACAACCATCATCGATTTCCCTCTTTTTTAGCTGAAAGGAGAGACTACAAGTGGTATCACAAACCATCTTCGCTTGATTTTTGAACTCCCCCCTTAAGGTACATGATATTTTAAATGTCAACTAAAATATTCGTCTTTATGTGAGATTGAATTCTTTGATAAGACTGTAATAATTTCTTGGTTGTTAGTGACCATTACCAAGGATCGATCCACTCATAGTGAATATTTAATCTTGCAATCTATTTTCTCTTCGACCATTTCTTTGATGGATGATTCTTCTTGCCATAATGTTGACAAGGATGGAGATCATAACATTGATCTTCAATGTGACCAACTCAATTGCAATGTTGGGATTTAACATTTTTATGTTGAACTTGAACAGGTGAAGTTGATAATTCTTGAAGGAATCCAATGCTTTGGAATTGGATTGGTTGGGAATAATCAGGAATATGAAAGGAATTTTCCTTGCATATCCAATTCTTCTTTTGTGCTTATTGTAGATTATTTGTTCCCAAGGTTTGATGATGGTCTTGGAAATAGTATTATGAACCTATTGATTATACTGAACATGGAAAAATTCATCCTCATATAAATTTAGAGTTGGCTCACTGAGTTTCTCATGCACTATATGTTGATTAAAATCATCATCATTGTCATCATAAAAAAGAGGGTTGTTCTAAAAAAGGAATATTTCAAAACACTGAAGATTCTTTGTCGAACTTCATCTTGAAGAAGTTGAGTTTGAGTTTGAAGTAGTTCTACTTTGGCTTACATCACTTGCAAACAAATTAGAACATATTGAAGAGTTGTTTTGTTTAATTTCATTTTGTTGTCTTCAACAATGATTATTAGAGTGTTCAGTAACTCTAATAATTCTAGATTTCACTCCATCTAAACTCACTTGCACTTGCTCGTTTGAAATCGATTTCTTGAATTTGTTCACTTGAACTCACTCACTTGAACTTCAAGAACTTGAAGGTGTTAGATAGTACTGAAAATGCACCCAAAGTGCAATGTTTACAATGGTTTGAGTTTCAATTAGTCAACCTCATAGACTAAGGAATAGAATGACACAAGTAAGTCTTGGGTGTCGAGTTCAACTGAGAATGCACCTGAAAATTACAATGCAAATCAACTCAACATAATTTTGATTTCACACTTACAAATAACCTATTAAAAGTATAAATTTTCTTGAATGCTTAACAATGCTTCATGACCATTGCTTTGTTGAATGTTAATGTGATTGATAATTTGATATCTTTGAAAATACGTGGTAGATGTTTGATTGTGTGAACTTGATTGTGCATGTGCTTTCTTGGAATTAATTGTGTGCCTTGTTATTCATGTGTATTGCATGTGATTATGTCAAAAATAGACATAAATTGTAAATTTCCATGAAAAAAATAAACACCACACACTAAATAACCTATACCTAAGATCTCCTTATTCAATTCTAGGTGGATCTAGGACACTTCAACACCAAAAAAACATAAAAAATATAATTCTTATTTTGATACAACTAACTCTCACATTTCACATTTGAGAGAATTTCTTGGAAAGAAAAAGATTATTCTATGAACTCTTTTACAAAATTTTCATTCTCTATTCTTTGAAAAATATTTCTTTCTGGATAAAACCTCTCAATCTCCCTTGCACATTAAATCATTTGTCAATATCCTCCAACATCTCTATCCTCCAACGGGAAGGCTATAGGTTGGTTGAAAGCCTTAATTGTCCATCATGACTGTGTAGGAAAAATTCACCCTACCGACAACAGTTAGTGCATAGTGGTACTCCTTGCTCTGCCAGGAATCATTCCCTAGTTATCCATTATACTTGGAAAAAAGAAAAGGATTTGGCTTCTGGAAAAGGTTCTAGGCTTATTTGGGACTGGCTCTTGGCTAGAGGTCGAATGCCCAGCTAATGGATTCTTCTTTCTGTTGGACACACCTACCAGACTTAGAGGGGGGGTGAATGAGTGTGGGGCTCTTTTTCCCAAAACTTCCCTCTTGCACAAAAACTCATCAATTAGCATTCAACATTTATTCATTACCCATTGTTGTCATTTATAACCAGTTAGATGTGAGCACATATCAGCAACATATATCAGCAATATATCATCAACAAGTCATCACCACTGTTATCACTCCAGGAAACTCTCCTAGGCTGTAAGTCAGAGATGCCTGGTAACTCAATCTTTTTAGGAACTATTTTCTCAATAATGTGTTGGGGTTTGGATCAAGATGAATATATGAAACTCTGAGTTATATTCTCAAGACATTCTTAACTATAATCATGCAACACAAGGCCTTCAAGAGATATTGTCAGATAGGTTTAAATAATAGGTGGATGAGAAAACTAATCAATCAACCAGAACATATATAAAACCATATATATATGATGGGTCAACAACTAGCCAAGGATGATTGTGATTCTTGCTTGATAGTCAAAAGTAAGATGACAATTACCAAGGTCATTAAACAGAGACAAAAGAATTAATTCCACTCATAAGCATAGAGATAGATGAAAGAAGGTCTGACAGTAACAAAGAAAGAAGCTTGCTAGCTGATATATTAAAGAAAGTGCCTTGTTACAAAACAGTAGCATCTAGAACTCAAAATTGAACCCTTGGTTCATCTTCTATCCTAATATTTATAGCTTTACAAAGTAGTTCTGAGATCCTGAAAACATGGATCAAATAAGCTAAAAATAGTAAATCAAAATCTGATTGCAAAAGATGTGGGATGATCCCCAAAAATGAGGTCAATCCCAGATTTCATGGTGTTCCTCTCTTGTTGAATGCTGATGTAGTGTAGGATAGCCTCCCAAGGCTATCTGATGACTCTCCCAAGAGATACAAATTCGAATTGGCTGAGATGAGCAAAAAATCCAACTTGTTTCCACCAAAATAGGTGCCAAAACCAACTTGGCCACCTTTTCTAATCCTTATATTCCAAAAATGAATCTTAAAACTGAATACATAATTCATCATCTATCCATCATGAGTGTTTTCAAATGATTTGGATCAGAAAAACCTTGATCTGTGCAAAAATTCGATCATTCTGGCAGTGACAGGCTTTCGGTGGTTAACCTAGAAAGTTGCTGATTGAATTATCTACCGAAAGCCCTGTTTTCGGTGGTTAATGAACAATCATTATGTTCGCCTAAACCACTGAAAGCACATCTTGAACATTTATCATTAGCTACTAAGAATGAGGATCTGGAATTTGGATGGATCTTTGACTGATAATTATTCTGCCAAGTGTTCAAGCTTCACCCCTCAAGTTGAAAGATGTTGTTTATAAAATCACAAAAGCTCGTGTGAGGTGCTGAACATGAATGCATTCTCAACTTGCTAAGATGGAAATCCATTTACTGTAGAATTCTAGGTCTTTTTAATTCTAGATTTCACTTTGTTTCATCTTTCACCACTTGTAATAGCAGAGAGAAAATTACTTCTCTTACGAGGTCAAGAGTCCTGGAAGTAGTTGTATTCCTTGTTTCTTGTGCAACCATTTATTTTCAAATATTTCATCAGACCTGGGATGGTGTTGAATTTCCTCCTACCCTCTTCAACTGTTTTCAAGGCTGCGCTACCCACACTTTTCATTGTCATGGCAGAGAAGCAATAAGGAAGCATTGCCCCAAAAATTCAACTAATAGGTCTATATGCATCGATGGCCAATCCTGTTGCAATTATACTAAGCATGCCCAGAGCAGATACTGCAATACCATGCCTGGCAGCCAAACTAAATTGACAAAAATGCTTACTGTAATAGAAAATACAGGAATAATAACATATTTGTATCCCAAAGCCAACCCAAAAATAACCTTAGTTGATGTTGTTTATGAAGCTGCAAATGGTGTTCCTGAAAATCCCTCTGGTGGTAGGTGGGTTGGAGAGGTTGAAAAGAAAATTAACCTTCTGCGTTGCTCTGTTGGCATTCCATTGACCACCTGCCATAACCAAATAATTTGATCACCAGCTTCGGTGTACTCATGATACTCTGTATGGTCTTTCCAATCCTGTATACATAAATCGTGACCCTTTCCATACAACATTATATCCAAATCTTCAGGTTCTAAAGCTCGAAGAAAATGTTGGAGCGTTGAATTCCCAAGCGGATCAGAAAATCCCTGAACAAAGCATTTAACTTGTTCTGCAACTGGTGTCACAAACGTGAGTCCTGGTACATCTTTGTCTAGACTATCTGGATCCATTTCCAAGATTTTCTTGCAACTTGAAAACAAGAATGGATATGCATCTTGTGTATCTTCCCAGGAGATAGAGAGACCAGCCGATTGTTTGAAAAATGTTCGAGCTAGGACCATGTCAATTTGCGCCCTATGCATCAATGCCAAACCAATAACATGACCACAAAACTTGAAATAGGATAGATGACCAGGATTCACTCCAGATGCTCTCGCTTGTGACAAATTTTGTTATCTCTGAAGAAAATCGAACTGGATTCCACCCACACCATGGCTATTCATCATCCAACTCTAACAAACAATGTTTTGATCCAGTACCTTACCCTTATATCTGCTCATCTCGTGGATCTTCCTTACAGCCAGATGCCTTCATATGGATTTAACCTAGCGCTCGGGTACTCTATTCTGGGCTATGCGTTTTGTAGCTTAAGCCTGTGGCTTGTTTCATGACTTGAATCATGGCTCAATTGGTGGCCAGATATCGTGGTTCATGACCTGCTTTTTTTTCTGTTGACTATCAGTCTCATTCCTGTTCAACTTAGTAATCTTGAATGAAAACAATTCCAACCTTTCTGACGCGAGTGATTTATGCGCGAGCTGAGTCTAACACCCTAGATTGAAAGCTGCCTTCTCCCATATAAAATTGGTTACCAGAATTGGTGAATGAGCTAGAACAAATAAAATATGCAAATGAGAAATCTGAGAATGCGCTTGTTGATGATGAACACTCACCCGATCGAGATGGTAATTCATATCTTTGAATTTCATCAAAAAGTAGAATTTGGTTTGTGTCATCATTGGATAGATTGATTGAGATATGGAGTGAAACCTGTCCAAACTACATTCACCATCGGACATCTACGTGGGCTTTTAGTTTTATCTTAACTCGTGGCCTGATACCTGGCCATGGATCTCCTTAAACGCCTATACAAGCATAATAAAAACTCCATCCCTTGGCACCTGTCAGCTGCCTGCGTTTGACTTGTGGCTCAGATTGGATCGAATGAATGGCAGGTGGACTCGGTTTAGATCGAATGAGTGGCAGGTGGACTCGGTTTATCTGTTGGTTAAAGGATATGAATCGACAGGTGGACGTGACCTAGATGGTGACTTTGACTTAGTTAGCACATAGCTTGATGTATTTACCTATCATAAGCATTGGCTTGTAGCTCATTATGAGAATTGGGCATGTGTATGACTTGTGAGTTACCTAGGACTCGTAGATATAGGGTTTGGTTCTGTTCCGTTGATAATTAAGGCATATGCGCTTTGATACATAATCTTAGGCTTGACATCTGGCTTGTGCGAAAGCACGAGGGTTTTTTAAAATTGAACATGGAAATGCTTTCGATGGTTATGGGTTTTTTGCTAGATGCCTCTTATACACCGAAAAATTCAAATTTTGGTGGTTAACAAGTCATTTGATAGACCCCTTTAACCACTGTAACCTGTGATTTCAAAATTCGAAAGCCAAGACCAGAAGTGATGATTCTTTCGACTTTAGACTTCAAAAATAGACCATCTAATGTACTCTAAAAGATTTAGAAACAAATTGTTTTGACTCATTCCTATCACCTAAAATTTGAAAACCTAGCAGTGTAATTTTAGGAGATAACAACCACAATGAACACAAAGAACACAAGATGTATGTACAATTTTCTTTTTATTACAGACTACAATCCTTGGGGTTTATCAACAACCACTGAATAGAGTACAACTCTACAAGAGCACCAGCTCTATATGCAAGACTCATCTTGCCTTCTCAGCACCAACTGAGATGAGGCAACAATCCTCAACAGATATCAATCTGTACCATAAAAAAGAGCATCAACCATGCACCAACTTGTGCCAAACAACCTGTAATCAACCTGTACCATAAACAAGTGCATCCAACCATGTACCAAGTATATACCAATTATGTGTCAACTAATCATCAACAATTACTCATCAATATGTACCAACATCATCAACTATACACCTCATGTATGTGCCAACTCATCAACTGCTTGTCTCAACCATGACTAGTTTTGGATTAGTCAACAACCCTAACTTGAAATAATCATAACTTTGTACCCGTACTGAATAAAGATTTGAAACTGATATACAATTCTCTTCAGTGTGTTTTATGCAATTCCTCCAAGTTTCACTACTTGTAACCTCTCATAAAAGGAGTTATAGAAAAAATGGCATACCTTGCTGAATTCTGGCTTATTCTAGAGAGCGACCTTGTAGAGAGTGCCCCGCACAAAATATCTGATGAATAGATCTGAAACTATTACAGAGCATACTATAGAATATAATATAACCAACACAATTGGTCTCACTGAATTTGGATCTGTTATGAATAATTTATGACGTTTTTACCCGAAACACATGATTTTGACTAGTTTCAGGACTAGCCACAAACCCTATTTTCCACGGAGTGTAACTCCCAAACTACAATGACCCACAAGATGAATTTGTAAAAACATATACTTGGCTATGTTTTCTCACTTTCATAGCAATTTCAGGATCTGAATCATTATAGAAAAACATTTATAGCGAAAATGGTGAGATGACCTGTAAATAACATACCTTAGAAAGCACCATCAAAAGAATTTATCCTTCCTTGCATTTCGGCCTTCTTTTCTTCACTTTCCTCAGCATTTCGGCTTATA
>ML802916.1:230225-248308 GCA_009831015.1 Picea engelmannii
CAATGACAACTCATTGATCCATCTTCATCTATGCATTCTTATCAAGGAAAATACATATTATATTACATAAATCATCATTCAATCAATCCTTTGACATCAATCAATCACTTGACATCAATCAATCAAACCATTGGCATCAATGACAACATGATCCAACACTTTCAATTGAGAGGTTAAAGGCTTCTAGTTCCTACCGTTGAAAGGTTTCCTTTTTCTGTTGCACCCATCTAACAAAGCATGTGGACGTAAAGAATATCATAATGAAAAGGGGATAGAATTGAGCCTTTCTTAATTTCTATTTGGAAACTAACAATAAGAATGACGATAATAAGGGGCATAACAACCCCATAAAAAATAGGTTGCATTGAGCAACAACGTCAAATTATAAGAAGATAAGTTAGTGTAATGAGAAGGAATCCAGGCGGATAGTAAGCGGGAAATTGAGCTTCTAAGTGACGATAGTAAAACTAGTGGAACTGTAGTTTAATTTGACCAATCAACTATGCATCAATTTGACTTAACACCTGCCCATTAACGTCTAGTAGGAGGTTAAGTGTTAGATGCAAAGGAGGCTTCAACAGAAGGTATGTGTAGCCTTATTTTCCGGACATGGCCCCTCTAGATGATTATTATTCTGGTGTGGGTTCGTTCTTGTTGGACCTCTAATACATAAAATACAATATATAAAAACTCTATTGAAAGCACCAAGCAATCAACTCAGAATACTGGATCAAACGATCTTACTCAAATATTTAAGATATGAAAATGGCAGGAGAAATATGAAAGACTCAATTTCATGTGGAATTGTTTGAAATGGGTCCATCTTTATTTCTTCATTTACAAGTTGCCATTATCAAATCATGAAATCTTCCATGAACTCTCGTTGTTTCCAAAAAATGTAATATAAAAAAATCTATACCGAAACACCTTCATAAATAGAAATTACTATATAATGATTGGACTCCATTGAAATCTAGAGCACTTCATCTCCATGGAATAGAAACTATATACGATGATCAAGGTGTTATAATGCCTAAAAAATGATTGAATTGAATAACACATGAATAATTGTAACATTTAAGGATTGAAATAAATCAAAACAATACAATGATTATAAATTAATGAGTTGTAGTGTAAAATATATACTCCTGCACTGAGTGTGATGAGGAATGTTTCTGCCATGACTTTCAACGAGGCTAACCAACTTGGGTACGTTGATGAGAGTTGTAATTTCAGGATTAATCAACCTCTTCCTAGCCTAGCATCCTTCACGAACAATGCATTCCACTTTAGACGTTGCACAATTGTAGAGATCTGTTGAGCATGCCCAAGCTTGTTGATCCAAGATGTTCGTGAAGAAAGGGGAATCCGATTCAACAGAAACTCTCTCTATATGGACCTGGTCTTCATAATACCAAATATTGCAAGTTTGAACTTGCATGAGCCTTAAAAAATTCTAGGTACCGACCACTAGGGGATATAGGTTTCATTTATCAACATCATACATCTGCTAACATACATTTGTTTGACTATCCCACACCACCTTGCAGTTACCAATTTCCAGTTGTTGGCTAGTTGTTTCCAAAGCGTTGTTATTAGGTAAATTCACACCACGTTTCAATTACCACTTCCACGTGTTGGTTGACAGTGGGACCCAGTCCTAAAAAAATCCACTTCTATTTTATAAAAGAATCTAGGTAGATTTCTCATGAAAAAATGAATGTCAGGGTCTGCATTTGTTGATTCATATGGCATTCACCATGTCGAGAAGAGTGGCAATTTCTTGCAAACATGCACCCTTATCAAATTTGATTTCAAATTCAAGAGAATCTATATTCCAAAGATCTAGATCATGCAAGTTCATATTAAATATTTTCTCAGAGGTCAAGGGATCGAATCGCAAACCTATGCCAAGGTTTTTCTGCTCGCCAATCCAGGATCCGGTTAATTCTAATGAGCTAAAAAATGAAAACGAATAGGAAGAAGAACCACATAGAAATCATAACGAGGAAGAGAAGGAGGATGAGGAGGGAGAATAATATGTTAACTTGGAGACTGGTGAGAGAGGAGGTCCCAGAGGACCAGATCCCACTAGGTACGGTGATTGGCAGAAAGGTGGTCGCTGCAGCGATTTTTTATAACCCAAGGAAAATTATTCTTTCCAGTTTATAGGGTTTTAACTATTTTTCCCCTTAAAATTTGTGGAAAAAATACCATTTATATGATATAGATTATGAAAATTTCACATTTTTTCGGTGAATTAATAATTCCAGGGCTTAGGGTTTTTATTTTTTCTAGGTTTGTGGTGTCCGATTTATGAATGTTTTCTAGATTTTTGGTGATCTATGGATGTTGGCGTCTAGGGTTTAGGGTATTGATTTCTTTACCATAATTTTGTGAATCACTACCTCTAAGCTTCACGATCTTAGTTTATATCTACGATTCCTTGAGAATCTCTAATTCTAGGGTTTGGGGTTTTAACTATTTTCTTAAACTCTAGGTGAAGTTCTACTTTCACTGATAGAAGCGAGGTGCTCTATAGTCTTGATGGGAAGGTTTCCATATTGGTTTTAACTTTTTTTCTTAAAATTTTGGTGAAGTTCTAGTTTCATGAAGTGATCTACAACCTTGGTGGGGAGTCTCCATGTTGGTGTTTGTGCGTGTTTTAACCATAATAAAATAAAATGAAAATAAGATGTCTTATTTTTCTTAAATACTATAACATAAAAAAGGCTAATGCATTGTTTACATTCCTTACTTTAAACAACCTGAAATAAACTGGATCCTTGTCAATTTGGGATCTGTTATGCATCGGGATAAAAAAAGGCAAGTTGAAAATCTTCCTTGTCAACTTGGGATGTGTTATGCATCGGGATAAAAAAAAAAGGCAATTTGAAAACCTTAATCTATATGAAATAGTATATGAGGGTGCAAAAACATGGATGTTTGAAGTTAACAGGTCAGGGTTAATATGGAGTATGCTAGTTTAAGGGTTCAGGGCTAACTCTTTTCCTAAACTTTTGCTGAATTAAGTGTACATGTTTGTAATTTTTTTCCCAGACGACGCACATCAAAGAAAAATAAATCAATTAAATCATATCAAAGGGGTTTCTCGATTAATTTCTTTGTATTGAAAGCATTTTAATTATGTTTCCTTGCAATTTTCAGTTTTTCCATTGCTGGAAATTAACTTTTGTTTGAGAATTAATTCTTTTTATGCAAGATTGTAGTCTTGATTTCTCTTTTCTGGTATATTTGCATGTTTACTTGTAGCATATTTTCTTCTACAATGAGGAAAATGCATGTATGCACTATGTGGTTTTGTACTGTATGGTAGAGTGACTATGGAAAGACCCGTCGTGCTCATTGGATTCCTCGAGAATTAGAGGTGAAATGAATTGATACATATTTGGTTTCGAGGTCAAAACTATCTTGTGTAAGCTTTGACTAATTGAAGAGAGTTAATATGCCTTGGAACAATGACCTCTTGTTCATTAAGGAATTGTTCCTCCAATACCAAATCATCCTTAGATAGTTGGCTTGCTAGAACATTGTATTGTCTATAGATATAGACAAAGAATATCTCCAATACCAAAGAATCCTTAGATAAATGGATTACTAGAACATACATCGTATTGTCTATAGATACCGAAAAAGAATATCTCCAATACCAAAGCATCCTTAGATAGATTTATTACTAGAACATTGTATTGTCTATAGATACAAATAAATAACATGGATTTAAAAGACTTTTTGATAAGAATTGATTCATAAGAGGTTCAAGCAACAAGTTGTTTAGCATACATTTTTTATTTTCCTAATCCGTCGTCAAATTTGAATCTCTGGACACTTGAGAAGAACTTTAACACCCTTATTTACAACAATCTTCAGTAAAATCCACACATCATACAATTATTAGTGACCAAGCCAACAAACTATATAATTATTAGTGACCAAGCCAAAAACCTATTAGGTATGTCATGATCATTTTGAGTTGGACTTCAATTAATAACTAGAAGATCAACATCCATCATGCGTTGCTCCCAGAGATCATTTATTGGCTCAAAAGTTAAATGTGATTCTTAGAAATAGATTATACCATAATCAAGAATTTATGATTGCAAGTAGAAGAAAAAGACAAATTATATTAATACATTTGTTATTTTTTTTTATAAATATTTTAAAATAAAAGATATAGATAATGATTGCTTGTTCCTCTTTAAATAGAAGATTTTTGAGGGATTTCCCCAAATCTCAGGATATAGTAGTGAGGTAGCAGTCTTATGGGCAGAGCCATGAGTTAACAACCCTAAGGAAACACCAAAATGGCTCTATGACAAGTCAAAATGAAGTATCTATCTATAAGGTATCACCTCACCAACAACGTCAGTGAAATACTCGGAGCCTACCCACCTGGGGAGGGAATAGATGAGAAAATATTAATGCTAGGGGCCCTTGGATTCATCATCCATCTCCTTGAAGTGTGTTCGTTCATCCATCTAGAGTCCCTCCTCTCATACCAGTTACTGACTAACTGACTGTCGCCTAAGCCTCACAAATAGCCAGTGAGAGGACTATTGACCATACTTCCAATCTCACATATATTTTCTGAGATTCAAAGTTGAAAGTGTCAAGAAGAAGTAGCAGTGTCAGTGCCAATGCTATAATTCTATACACTAGCAATGCTTTTTAACTTGCAGCCTCTCTGGGATTCCTGATCTTTATCGACTTAATTGATTTGCTTCCTACTAAATTAAATTCATGTATGCCACAGGAAAAAGACAATGATTTACCTATGATAATCCCATGCTAGTGTCGGCTGTGGAGCTTAGATATTTGGTACAAGAAGCACTGCAATGCTGTAAATATTTAATTTCCTCACACTTTTTATGGGTCTCCTAGCCTGTCTTGCATTAATACCTGTGATCTTGTTTATCGATATAGTATCTTCTAGTATATTTATTTATGGACATTTGATAGAGTGAAAGGAATGTTGGACTCAGTTGTGGAGCTTAGAGATTCAGTATGAGAAGCATCGCAATGCACTAAGTACTCAATTTCCTCACTTTTTATGGGTCTACTACATTGTGTTACATTAATACCTCTGATCTTCTTTATCGGTATAGTATCTTTTAGTATCTTCCTTTATGGAAATTTGATGGAGTAAACATAATACCTTTATTGGGTCGACATATCAGGTTAACAGTACTGGCAATCCTTAAATTGATTTTGTTGTTCAATCTGTTTTGAATTTGAAATATTTTTCCGACTCAAGTATCAATGAGTTATATTATATGGCATCTAGTCCTTTGATTTTATGAGTTATATTATATGGCATCTAGTCCTTTTATTTCTTGAGTTATATTATATCAGAATACTGTATGAATGTCTTGACCTTCACTAATCTGCCAATCCTCCTATAGCTGATTTTTCCTTGAGAATAGCAGTATATGCATCTATTGGCTTTGGAAATTAATCTAGTTTCCCTTATATTATAACCCTCCTCTCAAATTATATAACCCTCCTCTCAAATAAAATGATTATGTTAAACGGTTTGAAGGATGAAATGGTCTATGGAAGGTATTTTACACAGTGAAAGGTTACAATCAACTATAGCTTTAGGGGTGATTTTATTAAGAATAATTGGGATATTCAATTTGGATAGACTTATTCAGTATTCTTAGTCAATCTTACTTGAGATTTCTCTCTGGGGTTTTAGTCTTTAGCTTCAGATATTTATTGATCCATGATCTTTTCGTTAGGTGACTTATTAAAGAATTGTATTAAATGAGCATAAACAAAAGTACACCATAAAGAAGGAAAAACTCAAAAGGAAAGAGACAAAAGCATGCAATATGAACACAAAGAACTTGATAATAGAGTTCATCCCTAGTGGACTATGTCTCCAGGTCCTGCTCTCAAATGGGTAGGTGTTTTAATTAACTCCACAAAAGAATTGGGCAAAATACATAAGTATACCTCATTCTGGAGTTAATCCATAGAAGCTTTGCTCAGATCATAAAACTAACACCACCACTGTGTTCGTGGCATCGTTTTACCTAAAAATGATTGTCTCCATGCCTCGATCCGAGTTTTACACTTTTTGGCTCAAGAGGCACCCCTGCCTCAGTTTGTGTGCCATTGCTCCTGCAATTAATGACTGAGAAATATCGAAAAGCATGCGCCAGTCCATATGGGCACGCTCGATTCTCGTCTCTCGTTCTCTCCTCCGAACTCTGGCCGAAGCCCCTTCTTATACAAAATTCTGGGTGGTTAAGCAATAATGAGGTTGTTGGTGGAGTGGTTAGCGGAGCTATATTACGTCATTAGTTTGGTGGAGGTCCCGGGGTCGAATCCCATAGGCCTCCCCTTTTTAGCATACACGGTTATAACAATTTTGGCGTGCCCTGGCAAATATGGCAGGTGGCCACTAGAATGGCAGAATGGTTATTAAAATGAATGGACAGTTGGCGGAGGTTAGGCAGAATTCCATATATGGCGGAGTGTTGAATAATATATGGTTGCATGGAGTATTATAGAACCAAGGGTTGGGCCGAAGGCCGAGCCCTTTTCTCCCCCACATGAAATATTTATTAAGCTTAAATAAAATCCGTTCCATAGTATAAATAAGGAACATTTATTGGAAGGTTGGCTAGCACGAATATGTGGGGCCTTTGGGCTAAGAGGAGGTCAAGGGTTCGACTCCTATGGAGTCATAAAAATCTTGCTACATGCCAACCATTGGAGGGGTGCCATGTAGCAGCCCATGACTGGGTCACTTGGCACCATATTATTTTCCCATGAAACTGACACTTGTCACAACCTGATTTTCCCATGTGTATGTCATCAATTTGTACGACCTTACCATGTCATCCCATGCCAACTTAGTTGTACAGACATGCCACATGTCACCCTTGCAGTGTTTCAATGTGTCACCTTGACTTTTGACTTTTGACCAAGTTTGGCCTGATCTTTGACTGCTTATATCTTTTTATCCGTAACTCTGTTTGATGAGCCGTTTGCACCTTTAGAAAACTTGCAACACGTTCTTCCCCATCATACCATTTTAACTGAGTTTTGGAAACTTTGAATTTTTTCCCTTTATCTACCTGTTGAAGCCATTCTGAGCATTCTAAGTTGCTTATGTGAGTTCTGAGTTGTTCTAAGCCTTCTCTGGATCCTTTTTGGATCACACCTTCCCACTGAGATATTTTTGGACCACCAAAATATTTCATCAATCAACTGGTAAGTGAGTGAAGAGTCCCCTCACTTTGTCCTTATCAATCCACTTTGCCTTGCTTGGATGTGTGCCCTTTAAGCCTTCTCAAAGATAATCAACATCACCCCTACGTGAATTCCTCTTCCTTCTATCCATGATGATATCTTCATGTAACACATCCAATTACTTAGGTGCAAACTCATCAACTGAAGGTATTGAAACTTCCTCATCCTAATCCATGATCGCAGGAGGCTCAAAATTTTTCAAGTTCTCTACGTTCACAACTGAGCAAATCTGCATATACGGTGGAAGATCTAAATGAAAATCATTAGTGCCACTTTTCTCCAAAATAGTGAAGGGTGTTGGAAATATAACTGAGAGGAGGGGGTGAATCAGTTATGTATATAAGCTTGAAACTTTTCTTTTTATTTTCTGATTCATTCTATATTATTATTTAATGTTTTTTTGATAACTTAACATGCATAGATATACAATTTTTTGATCAATCACACAGATTACACAGAGACATTGATTTTCATGAGGAAACCCATAAGGGTGAAAACCTCTTCTTGTTAGGATGTCAATCAAGATCCAACTTTCATGTACATAACAATCTTTAAGCTCCAACTCAAATATGAGGCTACAACCTATGATAGCAAGCTACAACTTGTAGAGAGAACCAACTCTCAGATTTCTCTAGCACCAACTCCCAGGTTTCTCTAGCACCCACTAGATGGAAGCACCAACTCCCAGAATCTCTTCTAGCACCAACTAGAATTTAGAGGACTGCAATCCTCCCTAGCACCACCCTACCACCCTGAATGAATCTTACAAAACTTTACTTACTTGCTATGTCTCATATATGGTCTGTTACAGCTACATGTCTCCTCTCCCTTCTTCAGCTTCTATATGTTGTTCTGCTTCTGCATCGTTCAGCTTCTATGCTCTTCTCTTTTTCCTCCTGTGCTCAACACCAGAACTGTTCAGCTTCTCATTTGCCTTTTATTCTCTGTCTTGCTTACGCATACTTTTTACTACGCCAAAGATCTCCCCTTTAGATTATGCACTACGTCTCATCCTTCCCATATGCATCACCATCGAAAAATCACGCTCTCTTTTTTGTTTTGCATGTCTTTTTCACATCGAGTCCTCTTCTTGATCATCATGCAAACTATTCATCTTCCCTGGTGGTTATTCTAAATCTGTTCATCATTAGCGGGCATTATCCTAAGATTATATGGCTTCCATGGTAGTCGTAACTCTTTGTATTCTCTAGTAGTTATAGTCAATCATTTTTGGCTTCTTTTTCTTCTAAGCCCCTTCCTTAACGTGACCAAACACCTATTCAAAAGGTGCTTCCCGATATCAGTCTAGTGATCACTAGCTCCGTTTCTCAATATTACCTATGGCAAAGATCTCATGTGACCACGAGATTGTGGGCACGTCCAAAGGTGGTTTGTATCAAAATACTTTTTTCCCCACAATTTACCTCGAGCCTCCACGTGTCCTTTCTCCAAAACCATGGTTTCGAATACGTCCCACCTTCATCTTTTTAAAGTTTGTGCATCTTCAATCCCTGCAATGTGACATGATCGTCGATCTCACAATATTGACGGTGCTTCTGAAAAAATGGTTCAGATTTTTTATTTCACGATCTGCAGATCAAATCTAACTTTCCTAAATCAACGACTGTGATTTATTTCGTGATTTGGGCTTCAGGAGTTTCAAATCTCAATCGTTGCTTTCCTCCATACATTAATCTTTCGGATTTGACAATCCACTAACGCATGTCCCTCTCGGATCAACAGTCGAGATCTCCTTTGGGTATTCGAACTTTGGAGATTTTGAATATCAACTTATCATTTCTTCTGATTGTATATCTTCTGAAATGGAAGATCTGCTGACATCTGTCCTCCTTAATCCAACGACTATCCTCTACTCTGCGACTTTGGCCTTTTCGAATCTTCGATGCTTCAATTTTCCATGAATGCTTTCCCCCAGAGTCAACGATATATTGACACATACCCTCCTTCATGATCAACGATCATGAGTGACTTCGACACTTCGGGCATCAGGAGTTTCAACTCCTATGCACTCATTTCTCCCTAAGTGCTTTCACCCGAATGCATAATCTTCTGACACATACCCCTCCTGGCGATCAATGACCAGGGTCTTCTTTGGGTCTTCAGTGTTTGGGACTTTGGTACTTTAGGCTAATCGCTCCTTCATTCTCCTCCGGAGTGGTCACCTGCTGAATACATCATAAGTGGTGCAGACCTCTTGCTGTCGGTTAACACTTCCACTTACACTGTCCTTCCACTTAACTAGATCAATGGTTGAGAATGCACCCGAAGTGATCTTCAGATCGAATGAATGAGAGCGATTTCGGACCTTTGTCCTTTGGAACTTCGGGACTTTTAACATTTGTTGTTGATGAACCTTCCAAAGTAAATTTCCCATATTGACATAGCTTGCTTACGTCACTTGTTGACATGGCACGAGCCAATTTCATCTTGACACTTGTCTTCATCTGATTATTCCATGTGTACTTGATGATGTGGTCTTCCACATGTCCTTGCTAACGTGGTCTTCCACATGTCCTTTCTGAGGTGGTATGCTGATGTGGGTGAGACGTGTAGGTAGTGTAGTGGAGGTGGAGGCAGAGCATGGTAGTGGAGTGTGACGTCAGAGTGTGGAGGTGGTATGTATGAGTGGTTTGGTGGTTTTCTCGGAGGAGAGGTTAGGCGGTAAGTGGTAATGAGTGAAGGGGATCCACGTTGATAGGAAGGTGACACGTATGAGGGTCCCACATGGAAAATACCACCAATTCGGACCCCACCCCCCATGGTTAAAGGAAGAAAGGTCGAGGGGGTTCCGATATGCCATACCGATCGTAGAAGACACTGAAGACCCAAAGAAGGGGGTTCTCGACCTTTGCTCCTCCTGCGATTTCGTCTCTTGGACCTTGTCTAGAAGCTTCTATCTCTTCTGAGATTTCTCTATGTTTGGTTCGCTGCTGTCTTTCCATCAATGACAAGCACATTCTTCCTATAAACATGCCAAAAATATTCCCCTTTGGCATTGATGGCAACCCTGAAAGGCTACACTATTCTTCTTAGACCTTCAACTGTAGCTTACAGACAACACCTTTTTCTCCCCCTTTGACATCAATGTCAAAGAAAATGGAGAGTGACTCTGTGCTCCCCCTGATTAGATATACTAGGAGCACTCTTCCCCTGATCAGATAGACTATTTTAACTTGATAGCAGGGTCATGCCCAATTTCTGGCGTAGATACTCAAACTGAGCTTTTGCAAGCAGTTTAGTGAAGATATCAACAATCTGATATTTGGATGGAATATAATGCAAAGAAACAACAGTGTTGGTTACCTGTTCCCTCAAGAAGTGATACTTGATGGGTATATGCTTGGTCTGGAGTGAAATACAGGATTCTTTGACACACTAATTGCACTAGTATTATCACAATGAATCGGGATCAGTGCATTATACTTTACCTCCAAGTCTGCAAGTGTCTAAATCATCCATAATACTAGGGTACAACAAGTGGAAACTGCAATGTATTCAACTTTTGTAGTTGATAAGGAAATGGAACCTTGCTTCTTGATCAACCATGCTATAAGAGAATCTCCTAATAAGAATTCACCTCCACTCGTGCTTTTCCTTTCATCCACGCAGTTATCCCAATCAACATCTAAATAGACTGAGAGTTGAAAATTTTGATTCCTAGGATACCATAGGCCATAGTTCATTGTTCCTTTCAAGTATCTGAATATTCTTTTGAAAGCTAACAGATGACTCTGTTTAGGTGCAGCCTGATACCTTCCTACCATTCCAACAACATGCATTATGTCTGGATGAGATGCTGTGATGTACAATAGACTACCTATCATAGATCTATATGAACTCTTATCAACATCAGGGGAGTCATCATCCTTGCTTAACTTGCATCCAGTAACCATAGGTGTGCTCATAGGTGTAGAGTCTTCCATTTGAAACCTTTTCAACATTTCTCTTAGATATTTCTCCTGAGAAAGAAATATTCCTTCAGACCTCTAAGTAATTTGCAGACCAAGAAAAAATGGCAGTTCCCTTATCATAGACATTTCAAATTCAGAGTACATGGCAGAATAAAACCATTGTACAAATGAATCATTATTGCTTCTGAAGATGAATTCATCTACATAGACCAACACAATGAGAAAATGATTACCCTATGTTTTGATATATAGATTTTTGTCAGTTGTTCTTGTCTTGAACCCTTTGTCTTGAAGATACTTATCTAGGCTGTAATATTAGGCACGAGGAGCTTGTTTCAACCCATATAAGGCTTTCTTCATCTTCCAGACAAAGTCAGGGTTATCTGACAGTTGGAAACCCTCTAGTTGTTCCATATAGAATTATTCTTTTAGATCTCCATTTAGAAAATATGACTTGACATCCATTTGATATGATTTAAACTATTCATGACACACATAGGAAAGAAACATTCTAATAGTTTCTAATCTTGCTACGGGTGCAACTATTTCATCAAAATCCAGTCCTTCTATTTGAGCATATCCTTTGCATACCAATCTAGCCTTATTTCTTACAATATTTCCTTGCTCATTCATCTTGATTTTGTAGACCCATTTGGATCCTATTACATTTTTATTCGCTGGTCTAGGAACGAGTTCCCAAGTGTCATTATTTTCAATCTGGTCCATTTCCTCATTCATTGATTTTAACCAATTTGTGTCTTCACTGGCTTCATTAAAGTTTTTAGTTTCCACCATGGATATTAAGTCTATATGTGATTGCTTAGTGTATTTGATTATCCTTCTCCTGGTTTGTACACCTTTGTCTTTCTCACCAATTATCTAACTTTCAGGATGATTCTTTTGAGTAATTCTGGATGAAGGATTTGATGATGATTGTTGTCCTGACTCTTCTTATCTGGGTGTCTCTTCTCCACCCGATTCATCATCTTCTTGTCACTCTGATATTTGTTGTTCTTTATCTTCATTATTCTGGTCACCTTTTTCATCTGGCTTAGTGCTTATTCTCTATTGATCTTTTACATGATCTTCTTCATCAATTCGAACATCAATATAGTCTACTAATTTATGCATTCTTTTGTTAAATCATATGTATCCTTTAATTTTCGTTGCATATCCTAAGAAGATACCTTCATTAGCTTTACTATCAAATTTTCCCAGATGATCATCATTATTTTTGATGTAGCATTTACTTCCAAATACTTTGAAGTTCTTGATTGATGCAGGTCGACCAAACCACAACTCATGTGGAGTTTTATCACTATTCGGCCTTAGATGCACTTTGTTTAGAATATGAACATCTGTGTGAACAACCTCCACCCATAAGGCTTTTGAAATGTCCCTTTCACTCATCATAGCCCTTTCCATCTGCTGAACTAATCTATTTTTGCATTCTACAACTCCATTTTGTTGAGGAGTACCTAGAATAATATATTCTCTTTTAATTCCATGTCTATCACAAAATTCTTTGAAATCTCTTGACAAAAATTCTCCTCCCTTGTCCGAGTGAATTTCCTTTAATGTCCTTCCTGTCTAATTCTCAGCTAATGCCTTAAAATTTTTGAACTTCTCAAACACATCATATTTTTCTCTCAGAAAGGAAACCCATGTAAGTGTAGAGAAGTCATCAATGACTAGCATAAATTAACATTCTCCTCCAGTTCCTTCCTTGCACGATGGTCCACAGAGATCCATATGAATAATTTGAAGTGGTTTGTCTGAAGATGTGAAACTCTTCGAATTGAATTGAGCACGAGTCAGCTTCCCTGTTTGACAGGATTCACATACAAAGTTATTAAGCTTAGATATTCTTGGAAGGTCTTTCACAGTGCCTTCATTATTCAGTTTGAAAATATGATCAAAATTCAGGTGTCCAAGCCTTCTGTGCCATAACCAATTTCATCAAGTTTTCTTAAATTACATTTCTCCTTATCTTCCTTCAGAACATATACATTGTTTTCAGTTCTAACCCCTTTTGCAATCAACTCTCTTGTGTTCACTGTATTTATTTTACAATTCTTGGCAATGAAAGTGACTTCACATCCTCTGTCACATATCTGTCTGACACTAAGAATATTATTCTTTAAACCATCAACAAATAATACATCTTGAGCTTTGCTTCTTCCACTACTTAATCTTACTAGACCTTTACCTCTTATCTTTCCTGGAGCATCATTTCCAAAGTTCGCATTCCCTAATTTATTTTCTTTGAGTAATAGGAACTTACTTTTGTCACCTGTCATATGACTAGAGCATCTGCTGTCAATATACTAGGTGTATTTTTGTTTTTGAGATGACAACACTAATCCACACTTGTTATCTTCATTCTTCTTCCAAAACTTGATGTTTTCAGCTCTGTGATTTGAATCTGGCTTATAGTTTTTTAAGCTATAGTCTGCAACTTTATGTCCATAATTATGGCAGATGTAACATTCTGGTTCATTGAATAAAGGATCATAATGATTTTTATGTGTAATCTGCGTCCTTTTCGCAACCATCACATGATTTGCAATCTATGGTTGTTTGTTACTTGGTTGTCTCATTCTTTGTTGTGGCAGATATTTATTCCTTGGCTATCTTGATTTCTTATGTCTAAATCTTAAAGAACAATTTACAGCTTTGTGGCCAAAGTTAGAGCAGTAAAAACAATATCCATAGAAAAAATATTTGTACTTGGAAAATGGTTGTCTTCTTTGATCAGGTCAATTTCTTCCATGCCAATGATTTCCTTGAGAAGAGGGTGTATTATTTATTTGTTCTACATATTTAGTTATGGTATCTTTTCCTTCACTCCTCCTTGGCGGTTGATTATCTTCCTTTTTTTCTATAGGTTTGTTGTTGTCAATGGTTGTAGATTTGAAAAACTTGATGGATTCTTTGTTGCTTGGCTAACCTCTATTTGATCCCTCTTCATAACCCAAACCAGTTTTCAACTTTGAATTCCTTTGTTGATTCAGAATGGAGACTAATTATTCTGAGGCTTTAATACTTGTCAGATTCTGATGATATAAGGCCTAGATATTTCTCTAGATCTTTTCTGACAGTCACTACTTCAGCTTCCAATTTTTCACCTTTTGTTTCAAATTCCTTCAATTATTGTTTGAGGATGTCTTCAATCTTCTTAGCTTCTTCTAACTTAACCTTCAACGAAGCAATTTCTTCAGATGGTTCATTGCATGTTTTCTCATACCTGTGCAGTAATTGTTTTTCTTTTCTTTTCTTTTCTCGGAGTATATCGATCTCTTCCATGGCACTGACAAGTTCTCCTTCAATATCTACTATTGCTTCACAATCAACGAACTCACTTCTTGTATATTCAATGTTTAGATATTCTAAATCTATTAGCATGATACCCTTTATGTTATCTTCAATAGAAGAGTCACTGCTTTCATCATCTGAGGGATCATCATAATTTCTTACACAAAGGATTTTCTTCTTAAAATTATTCTCTTTATATACCTTCTTGTGTTTGTGCTTCTCTTCATCGTCATATGTCTGATACTTTCTTTTGTGAGGACACTTACATGCAAAATGACCTATCCTACCACATTTGAAAATTTTGAAGGGCAATTTACCTTTGTATTTTCCTGATCCTTTCTTCAGTATTCTCACAAAGTTTGCTTCAATCTCATCTATATCGGAGTCTGTTTTTTTCTCTACTTTAAAATATGCCTCTCTTGTAGTGGATTTACCTTTGGTGATTCTCATTTCATAAGAAATTATGGTTCCAAGAAGTTGATCTAGTGTCAACGTTTTGAGATCAGTTATTTCCTCTATAGCAGAGACCTTTGAGTTAAATCTATGAGGAAGAGATCTTAATATTTTCTGGACTAGAAAATATTCATCTATCGTTTCACCTAGGCCTTTCATAGTGTTTACAAGTTCTTCTATACGTAAGAAGTACTTACTGATATTTTCGTCTTCATCCATCTTTAACTGCTCAAATTTCAGTCTGCGAGTCTGAAGTTTTGCGTCTTTCACCTTTTCATTACCTTAATAACTACTTATCATCTTTTCCCACATAACTTTTGTTGAATCACAATGCATGACTTTGACAAACTCGGCTTCAGCAAGTCCATTGAGGATGGAATTCATTGCTTTTGCATTAAATCTAAACTCCAACTTATCATATTTTGAGGCCAAGAATACAGGCTTCACATATCCCGTTTCAACGACATCCCAAACATCAACACCCAAAGACATTAAATGTGTTCTCATTCTTATTTTCCAGAAGGAAAAATTTGTTCCATCAAACAGAGGGGGTCAATTAGTTGAACTTCCATCAAAGGCACTGACTCTGATAGCAATTGTTGGAAATATAACTAAGAGGCGGGGTGAATCAATTATGTATATAAGCTTGAAACTTTTCTTTTTATTTTTTGATTCATTCTAGATTATTATTTAATGTGTTGTTGATAACTTAACATGCATAGATATACAATATTTTATCAATCACACAGAATACACAAAGACACTGATTTTCATGAGGAAACCCATAAGGGTGAAAACCTCTTCTTCTTAGGATGTCAATCAAGCTCCAACTTTCATGTACATCACAGTCTTTAAGCTCCAACTCAAATATGAGGCTACATCATAGTCTTTAAGCCAAAACTTGCAGAGAGCACCAACTCTCAGATTTCTCTAGCACCAACTAGATGGAAGCACCAACTCCCAGGTTTCTCTAGCACCCACTAGATGGAAGCACCAACTCTCAGAATCTCTTATAGCACCAAATAGAATTTAGAGGACTGCAATCCTCCCTAGAACCACCCTACCACCCTGAATGAATATTACAAAACTTTACTTACTTTCTCTATCTCTGATATGGTCTGTTACAACTCCATGTCTCCTCTGCCTTCTTCAGCTTCTATATGTTGTTTTGCTTCTGCATCGTTCAACTTCTATGCTTTGCTCTTTTTCCTCCTGCACTCAACACCACAGTTGTTCATCTTCTCTTCTGCCTTTTATTCTCTATGTTGCTTCCGCATCCTCTTTACTGCACCACAGATCTCCCCCTCAGATTATGCACTACGTCTCATCCTGCCCACATGCATCACCATCGAAAAAGCATGCGTTATCCTGAGATTCTATGTCTTCTCTGGCAGTCGTAACTCTTCATATTCTTTGGTAGTTATAGTCAGTCTATTTTGGCTTCTTTGGCTTCTAAGCCCCTTCCTTCACATGACCACTGGTGGTGACCAAACACCTATTCAAAAGGTGCTTCTCGATCTCGGTCTAGTGTGTGCTAGCTCCGTTTCTCGATATGAACTTGCGCGAAGATCTCATGTGACCACGAGATTGCGGGTGCGTCCAAAGGTGGTTTGTATCAAACTACTTTTTTCCCCGCAATTTTCCTCGAGCCTCCACATGTCCTTTCTCCAAAACCATGGTTTTGGTTGTGGCCCACCTTCACCTTTTTAAAGTTCACACATATTAAATCCCTGTAATGTGACAGGACCATCGATCTCATGATCTTGATGGTGCTCCTGAACGGACAGTTCAAATTTGTTCTTTCATGATCTGCGGATCAGATCTAACTTTCCTAAATCAACGACTATAATTTATTTCGTGATCCGGGCTTTGGGAGTTTCAAATATCAATCCTTGCTTTCCTTCGTACGTCAATATTCTGGAGTTGACAATCCATTGACGCATGTCCCTCTCGGATCAATGGTCGCGATCTCCTTCATGTTTCCGGACTTCAGAGATTTTGAATCTCAACTTCTCCTTCGGGTCACCTACTGAATAATTCATAGGTGGTGCAGACTGCTTGTTGTCAGTTAAATCTTCCACTTACAATACCCTTCCACTGAACTAGATCAACAGTTGAGAATACCACTTCAGGACTTTTAACATTTGTTGGTGATGAACCTTCCGAAGTAAATTTCCCAGATTGGCGTAGCTTTCTTACGTCACTTGTTGACATGGCACTGTAACACACCCACTACGGAAATCAAATTTTTTTATCCTTTTTCATTCTTTCTCCGATGAATGGAATTTCCCGAATTCCTACGGGACCTGATACATACCCTGCCATCCCTTATCCGTACCCATATGATCGGTGACTATGACCACAGGTCTTACCGAAGCGGTGCTCCTGGCTTTCGTGATTCGGAAAAATCGCGACGCATGCATTCCCTTATTCATTTCGGGGTTTCATCCATCGGAATTTCGTGTCTAGCAAACACGAGGAAAACTGACCTTTGGATATCCCGAGTACTGAAACGCCGAAACACTGAAACCATGTGTGCTAGTCCATATCGAAACTTCGCCTATCAGGATTTCGTGATATGCGAGGATAGGAAGGTTTCGCATCTAGGTCTCCCAGAAGCTGAAACTCTGAAACATCATACCCTGTCCATGCTCTATCATTTTAGGATTTCATACTTCGAGATTTCGCGAGTCGAGACTTCGCGAGGTGCGATGACAAGGGGATCTTACCCTTAAGTATCCTAGGTGCCGAAACACCATGTCTCATCCACACTACTATCATTTTGTGGTTTTTTCCATCGAGATTTCGCGATATGCGAGAATCATGAGGTCTCACACCTAGGTTTCCCGGGAGCCGAAACTCTAAAACACCGAACTATGAAATACACTATACTATTTTGGGATCTCACAAGTCGGGATTTTGGGACTTGTGAGTACGAGAAGGCTGACCCTTGGGTTTCCCGATTGTCGAAACACCAAAACACCAAGGCTTACCCATACTAAACCTTTTCGGGATTTCATACTTTGGGATTTCGCGATGTGCGATGACAAGTGGTATCACATATGAGCTTTTCGGGGCCGAAGTTCTGAAACGTCGATA
>ML802916.1:248362-262755 GCA_009831015.1 Picea engelmannii
TATATATATATATATATATGAGGCTAAGTTCATTTCGGTTTTTCACGAGTCAAGGTTTCGGGACTCGCGAGTACAAGAGAATTCGCACCTAGATACTCTGGGTGTCGAAACACCGAAAACTCTTAACTTACTCCCACGCTAATGTATCAGGATTTCGCAAGTTGGGTTTTTGGGAGTCATGAGGATAAGGGTTCTTGACCTCTAATCTCCCAGGTACCGAAAAGATGAAACACTTACCGACTTCCACGTGTACTCTATAGTTGGATAGTCCAGGTACTCCCATGGGTCTTGGAATCGACAGTTCTGATTTCTTCGCTACTTACGAAGGTAAAAAGGGGCCGAGGCATTTGCACCTGCATTCCTTCATCAAATTTAACGATCGTAACAGACCTTAGATCCTCTGAAAGGATCTCATTCGTGCAATTATCAAGGGGAAGGGTATCCTGGGTACCGATCCACCGAAAATTCCTAACTCATCCACACGCTGTCATTTCGGGATTTCGCGGGTCGGGGTTTTGGGACTTGCGAGTGCAAGGAAACTCGCCCTTGGGTATTTCGGATACCGAAATGCCGAAATGTTGAGGTCTATGAGGACCATTCTCCCTCATGCAATATTTTAAGACTTAAACTATAACATCCTCCTTCGGGTCCTCAGGAAATTTACACTAGGTTTTTGAAGACCAGACTGGAAGGTCTTCTAGAAGGTAAGGGAGTGGTCTTGGAAGGGTACCTTCGTGGGGAAATTTATGCAAGGAATCATGTAATACAAATAAGGGAACAATTCTCCTGAGAACGGACTTGAAATCTGAGTTACTTCAATATATATATGTATATATTAACATAAATCATACGTGGTCTTTCCAATAAAAGCATGCAGCCATCATTTATGATCAAAACACCATGCAAATAGTCTTATACTGAAACCATTCATAATTGCACAGACTATGAGCATACATGTCATCATATAAATTTCAAGATACAAGATATAAAACACTTATCAAAAAAACACCGGGTTTGATGCAACTGTTGAGAGGGGTGCTTGTTTCCACCCAACCGTAGGCTCAACGACTCCAAATGGATTTACCACTAGCCACCCCCAAGCTAGACCACGATGCTTGAGACTCTCTGTCTCTGTTCTTCAGTGATCGAGAACAAAGGTTACTCTCCTTCTTCTCTGCTATCACTCACTCTGTATTTTGTTCCAGAGTTCTTTCGATCTTTTCCTATTATCTCCCCTCGTTCCCTCTTCCACACCTTTTACCTGCCTTTTCTTTCCAGCGAGGTTGTGTGTGGCATGAATTTCCCCGCGGTGGTCAGGTCTAAGGCCTCCATGGATGGGCAGTTCACCCCCATCCCTCATTAACCCACGAGGATCCTCTTCACCTACCAACCTGGTGATTAATTCATTTCGGGGCCAGCGAGCCGCTCTTGGTTCTCCGGGCCAGTGAAGACCAAATACGGTATTGATTTTGGTGGAAGTTAATGCCACCATTCTAGGTGCCTTCCACCACCTTTCTTTAGCCATCATGGTCTCTTTTTCATCACATCCCATATATATATATATTCATAATGTTAATTTACATTCGTTGACCTTGTATACTAAGGTCCATTCAGAATCCCACATTCACATATTTGAGTTTGCCACAATTCTTGGCCAACATAATTATTTTTACAGACTGGGGGAAACAGGGTGTTATAGGCACAAGCCAATTTCATCTTGACACTTGTGATCATTTGATTATGCCATGTGTAATTGCTGACGTGGTCTTCCACATGTCCTTGTTGAAATGGTATTCAACATGTCCTTGCTAACGTGGTCTACTACATGTCCTTGCAGAGGTGGTACGCTGACGTGGGTGGGATGTGTAGGTAGTATAGTGGAGGTGGAGGCAGAGCGCGGTAGTGGAGTGTGACATCGGAGTGCGAAGGTGGTATGTATGAGTGGTTTGGTGGTTTTCTTAGAGGGGGGGTTAGGAGTTAATTGGTAATGAGGGAGGGGGGTCCGAGTTGACAGGAAGGTGACACGTATGAGGGTCCCACATGGAAAATACCACCAACTCGAACCCTCCCTGCCCCCACAGTTAAAGGTAGAAAGGTCGAGGGGGTTCAATATTCCCTATTGACCATAGATCTGAGTGCCCGATTATCGGTCGTTGAGATTAGCATTCCCTCTAACTTATCATTCCCTTCCACTTATTTCAATACGATGAATGATGGAAATTTGGGTGATCTGGATCTCAGATATCAGACCTTTCTTATCCTATCCTTCCACTTAAATCAATATGACAACTATTGGTCCTCTGGATTGGTGATCCAACGGCCAATGTTTCTCTTCCTACTGAGCTTTTGATCTCTCTGAATTACAAGGATTTTTAAGTGTTCACGGGTCTCGACCTTTCCTCCTCCTACAAGTCTGTTTCTTGGACCTCGTCTGGAAGCTGCTATCACTTCTGAGGTTTCTCGAGGTTTGGTTCATTGTTGTTATTTCCATTAATGACAAGCACATTCTTCCTATAAACATGCCAAAAAAGGGTCCATATCGGATGGGTTTGAGTTTCTTTCCTTCACCCTTCAATCACTCCTTGCCAATGTGAAGCCATACTCGGTCTCCAACCTGGAACTGATGATCAACCCTGTTCTTTTCATGCCGATATTTATACTATGCTTGACTCTTCTCTAACTGTTCCCTAACTTCCCAATGTATCTGTTGAATCCTATGGATGAACTTACGATCTCTGTCATCTGTTTTTTCTTCATTCACATTAGCATATTTCCCATACATCAAGTCCAAAGGAACCTTTGGTAGGTACCCAAAACATGTATCAAAATGTGAAATCTAATTGGATGAATGTAAAGCTCGGTTATAAGCATGTTGTACATAAGGTATATGTTCATCCCATAACATAGGATGCTTGTTGCAGTAGCCTCGAAGCAAAAGTGCCATTGTTCTGTTTACCACCTCTGTCTTTCCATCAGTCTGTGGATGAAAAGCAGTGCTCCTATTCAATTTGGTGTCCATCATTCTCCACAGGATAGTCCAAAAATCCCCAAGGAATCGAGTATCTCGATATGAGACAATGGACGTGGGTAACCCAAAGTGAACCCAAACATATTGAAAGAAGAGATTAGCAGTCTGGTCAACAGTGATATGATTTTTACATGGCATCAAGATACACATCTTGCTAAACTTATCCACTACAACATACAAACAATCATGACCCCCTTTGGTCATTGGTAAACCCCATACAAAATCCATGGAAATTCTTTCCCGTGGATGGGATGGAACAAGAAGTGGTGAGTATAGCCCCAATTTTCTATTAGTGGGCTTACAAGTAGAACATGTCACACACCTCTTTACATATTAAGTTACAATTTCTTTCATTTGAGGCCAATAACAAAACCTATGCAAATGAGACATAGTTTTTCCTACGCCAAAATGCCCAAACACAAGAGAAGTGTGAGCTTCTCGTATCACATGGAATCGTTCACTTGTAGGAATACATAGCTTCCCAAGATAATAGAGTAATTTTCCCTGCAGACAATAGTTCCTTGTGCACCACGGGTTAGATTCTCATATAATTCTTTAAAATCTTCATCAATGGAATATTGTTATACATAGCTATCATGAGAAAAAGAAGTATTCTTCAAAATAATAGAAACAACAATAGGAGGTCTAGAAAGCATATCGGCTACCTTGTTACTTTTACCCTTCTTGTACTTGATTACCAAATGAAATTGTTGTAGAAAACCCATCCATATGTAGTGCCGAGATTGTTTCAGTTTGGTTTGTGCTTGGAGATACTGTAAGGGTTGGTGATCTGTATGTATAATTGTTTCATTCCCCAACAAGTAGTGCTTCAATTCCTTTACGCTTTGAACTAATGCATGCAACTCTTTATCATATGTAGGATAGTTAACAACAACTTGGTTAAAAGTTTCAGAGTGGTAACAAATAGACTTACGATATTGCATTAGTACTACACCCATGGCGTATCCACTGGCATCTGTCTCGATCTCAAAAGGATGTTGAAGATTCGGTAGTGATAATACTAGTGTGGTACTGATCTTCTCCTGCAAAATGTTGAAAGATTTTTGTTGCTTTCCTTCCCACTAAAAAGTGTTCTTCACATTGGTTAAGGCATGCAAAGGAGCTGCTATAAAGGAGAAGTTGGGAATGAATCTCCTCCAATACTGGACTGCACCCAAGAAGCTTCGGACTTTGGTCACACTTTTTGGCTTAGGACAATTTACAATTACATCAATTTTGGAAGGATCAATCTTCAATTTTCCTCCTCCCATGATATGACCTAAGTACACAAGTGTAGTCTTGCCGAATTCACATTTCAACATTTTCACATACAACTTTTCCATTTGCAAAGTATCCAATACTTTATTTGCATGCCTTACATGTTCATCCCAAGTCTCGCTAAAAATAGCAATGTCTTCTAAATATAAAATCACAAAGTTATCCAGGAAAGGCCTGAATACATCATTCATGACATGCATGAAAGTTGTCGGAGCATTGCAAAGCCCAAACGACATAACTAACCACTCAAAAAATCATTGATTGGTTTTAAAGGCAGTCTTCCATGCATCCTGTTCTGCAACCCTTATTTGATGATATCCACTGCGCAAATCCAACTTAGTGAAATAAACACAATTCTATAATTGATCGAGTAAATCATCTATACGAGGAAGAGGGTATCTATTTTTCACCGTGATTTTATTTAAGGCCTGATAATCGACACACACTCGCCATGTGCCATCTTTCCTTAGAACCATCACGATCAGAGAACCACAAGGAGATGAAATGGGCCTGATGACCCCTTAATCCAATAAGCCCTGCACCTTCTTCTTGATCTCTATCATCTCCACAACGGACATCCTATACATTCCCAAATTAGGAAGAGGTGAATCATGCTGAAAATGCATCTCATGTTGGATTTCCCTCTTAGGAGGTAATCCATTTGTTTCCTGAAAAATATCATCATACTTAGAAACAATATCAATTAATTCATGTTTATGAGATGGATCACATCCTTGGAAAGTGTTGGATGTCCTGACATATTTCTCTTTGACGACCATGAGTACATATATATTATTAGTGGTTATGAGTATTTTCATTTTCCCTACACGAACAAGTGTTGTATTTACCCTCATGTTGTGAGATATAACAATATATTACACTCCCCCTTTAGTAAGGTGGTATTTTTTCTCATGACGAAATGAGACTTCTTTTCTATCGTAAAGATAAGGACTCCCCAAAACTATGCCACATATATCAAGTGGTAAAACATCCAAATCCACTTCATCAATCAACTTTGAAGCAATCGAAAATATGATCCTACATTGTTTGGTGACATTACTTTTTGCTTCATCACATACCCAACCAAGAGGATAAGGATTTGGATGTGGTTTCATTACAAGACCCATTTTCTTGACAAGTGCTTCAGATATTAAGTTTACTTGGGAACCCAGATCAAATAATGTATCTTAGTATGTTTACATACAACTCGTATATGAAATAACTCATTCCTCTTTCGTTCATCAATATGCGATTCATCATTGGAACTTGAACTAGCATGAAGAGAATCTTTACCTTGTACTCTAGCCATTGTGATATTTCCTTCATCTCTTGATTCAGAACCAAGATCTTGCTGCATTGTAGCAACATTTTTTGTCTTCCCCTTTCCACCTAATTGTTTCGGTTTCTTTTCTGGATGTAGTTTCCAACAATGTTCTTCATCGTGACCGGTCCTCTTGAAATGAGTGCAAGATGGTTCTCCTCCTTCTCTCATTACTGTAGCAGTCTTCTTGTCCTTCCTTTTGAACTTCTTGAAAGTCTTTTGTGGGAAATTGGAAGGTTTCATTGTGGGATCTTCTTGAACATGTTTCCCCCTATTCTCAAGGTGAGTGGCTTGCACACAAACTTCGTAAAGACTAGTGGAGTTAAAAAAGAGAAAAGTATGACGAATATAAATGTGAAGTGCGCATATATACTTCATTAAAGTTTCATAAGAATCCAAAAGAATATTCAATGCTAGAGCTTTCTTCCTAAATTCTTCTGTGAAACTTTGTACAATCTGACCTTTACTCTGCCTCAAAGTTTGTCATTCCATCATTGCTTTATGTAAATACCCTAATGGATAGAACTGCTTCCTTATCTATGTTTTAAATTCCGACCATGAGGAAAGAAGATTACCACACTTACTTATGTCATGTATCTTTCTCTCCCACCATATGAGAGTGGTGCCTTCCAACTGAAGAGAATCCAGTTGCACTTTAACTTCCTCTTCGTCAATATGTTGAACACGAAAGTATACTTCAACCTGTCAGATCCAATTGTGTAACTTTTCAGGATTAGCATCTCCATTAAACATAGGTAAAGAAAAATTTACATCAAGATTTAATAATGGTTTCTTAAAAGAGGCTTTATGTTTATAATGTTGAGAGTGATGAGAATGTTCAGAGGAAGAAGAACTGGAAATTGAAGGTGAAGATGGAGGCTCATAAGGATCTCCTCCAACCCCTTGGTTTACTAAAGCATCATCATCTGCATGTGCTTCCTTTTTCTTCCCTTTCTTCTTCATCCTCTTCTCGTAATCTCCATTCATTCATTCGACCATTTCTGACATGTGATAAAATACCATGTGAAAGTTTTTCTCTTGTTCATCACACTTTCCCTCTTCTGCCATCTTCTTCCTTCGGGATGCATGACCAACTTTGGGATTGAAATTCTGAAGAGTTCCTTCACCCTGCTTATGCCTGGCCCTAGTAAGCATTCATACTCAACAATTCAAGTCAAAGACGACTTTTCTGATACCAACATGATCCAGGATCTTTTCGTCAGGTGCCTTATTAAAGAATCATATTAAATGAGCATAAACAAAAGTACGCCATAGAGAAGGAAAAACTCAAAAGGAAAGAGACATAAGAATGCAAAATGAACACAAATAAATTGATAATGGAGTTTGTCCCTGGTAGACTATGTCTTTGGGTCTTACTCTCAAATGGGTAGGTCTTTTTATTAACTCCACAAAAGAATTGGGCATAATACATAAGTATACCTCATTATGGAGTTAATCCATAGAATCTTTGCTCAGATCAGAAAACTAACACCACCACTACGTTCATGGCGTCGTTTTACCTAAAAATGTATGTCTCCACTCCTCGATAAGAGTTTGACACTTTTTGGCCCAAGAGGCACCCCTACCTCGGTTTACGTGCCAATGCTCAAGCAATTAATGACTGGTAAATCTCGAAAAGCATGCCCCAATCCGTAAAAGTTATGTATGGGTGCATTTGGTTCTCCTCTCTCATTCTCTCCTCGGAACTCTGGCCGAAGCCCCTTCTTATACAAAATTCTGGATGGTTAAGCAATAATGAGGTTGTTGGTGGAGTGGTTAATGGAGCTATTTTAAGTCATTAGTTTGGCGAAGATCTTGGGGTTGAATCCCACGAGCCTCCCCTTTTTTGCATGCATGGTTATAACAATTTTGGCGCACCCTGGAAAATCTGGTGGGAGACCACTAGAATGGTGTTATGGTTATTAAAATCGGTAGACAGTTGGTGGAGGTTAGGTGGAATGGCATATATGGTGGAGTTATGAATAATATATGGTCGCATGGAGTATTACGAACCAAGGGTTGGGCTGATGGCCTGGCCTTTTTCTCCCCCACATGAAATATTTATTAAACTTAAATGAAATCCGTTCCATAGTATAAACAAGGAACATTTGTTGGAAGGTTGGCTAGCGCGGAGATGTGGGGCCTTTGGGCTAAGAGGAGGTCAAGGGTTTGACTCCTATGGAGTCATAAAAAAAATTCTACATTCCAATCATTGGAGGGGTGCCACATGGCAGCCCATGATTGGGCCACGTGAAACCATATTATTTTCCCATGAAACTGACACTTGTCACAACCTGATTTTCTTGCATGTCTGCCATCAATATGTATGACCTTAGCATGTCATCCCATGCCAATGCATCTGTACATAGGTGTCGCGTGTCACCCTTGCAGTGGTTCCATGTGTCACCTTGACTTTTGACTTTAAGTTTGACCTGATCTTTGATTTCTTATATCTTTTGATTTGTAACTCTGTTTGACGAGTCGTTTGCGCTGTTAGAAATCTTGCGACATGCTCTTCACGATAATACCATTTTAACTGATTTTTGGGAACTCTGAATGTTTTCCCTTTATCTACCTGTTGAAGCCATTTTGAGTGTTCTAAGTTTCTTCTGTGAATTCTGAGTTGTTCTTAGCCTTCTATGGATCCTTTTTGGATCATTTATATACTCAAATTATTTCTTTATTCATTTTGTTTTTGTTCATGTATCAACTACAAAGGAATGAGAAATAACACAAGCATCAGGATCACATTTTGATTGAGCATAACTAGAGAACTCGAATTATGCCTCGTCCCAAGAATAAGAACAATAATACAATTAGAGCTTCTAAAAAGGAGAAGAATGGCCCTCTTATAAGGAAGATGAGACTGATATGCAGTGACCTAGATGCCACATACCTCTCAAGCAACGATGAATTAAAACTTGTATCTCAGAAGAGATTGGTTCGCGATATACACATACCATTAAATTCCTTAGTTGGCATAAAAATTCAGTGCAAACCGAAGTCAATATCCAAAATGAAGAGGATCATATCATATTCAGTGCAGTGGATTTTGCTATATCATAAGTCCCAAGCCATAGCCTGACTCCTCTAGAGGGATCTATTATCTCTGCAATCCATTTCCCCCCTCTTCTTCGTCTCACTCAGCAGTATTTCCAACTCATTACACACTCTACATTGGAGGCTGATTCAAATAAGACAATGTTTTCCTTGATAGAGATATGAAATTATTACATGGTTTCCAACATTTACTAACACCATTTTCCAACACATCCATGCCCCAGCCCAACAGGGACTGCGCTGCCATGCAACACTTGTTTAGTAAAGTGTTGAGGGGATTGTGGAAAATATTGATGAGGAAATAGAATGAGCAGTTTATGGAACTAATCTTGAGGAAAATCATTGAGATCACACTAACAGATTGTGTTGAGATACTTTGTTGAATGACAACCTTGTTCAATGTATTTGTGGTGAAAAATGTATGTGTGTGCACTCAAATATTTTGACAAAGATCCAGAACCAATGATTCTTGAGGATTCATGTGTTCCCTTCAAATAAATGTAGAACTACAACCAAAAAATGGCATAGGTAGTTTTTCTTCTACCTTGCCAATATCATGTTTTCATTCTTCTATTGGGACTGCCACCATTTCATGAATTCATTGTCCTTTTTTGGTTGTTTCTCTTTTTGATTTTGTTTTATTATACCACATGTTCTCGATACAACTCACCTCCCATGGAAACTACCATGGTGAAACTATCAGGCCCTTAAGATCATAGGAGATGTGATACCATGATAAAATATGCACAAGAACAATAATATGATGGGAAAATCTCACTAGAAATATGCACAAGAACAATAATATGATGGAAAAAGTTCACTAGCCAACTCAATTATATTCATACCAATGCTACATATTTGTAGTACAATGGGTTATGCTACTTCATAGAGAGATTTTCTCTAGATCCTAAAATCATGCATGATGACTAGGCTAGGCAATCTTAACTAACTCATTAGCATCACTTGAGGATATATTACTAATATCCTAAATGAATAATACAAATATAGGTGATAATTAGACTTAGTGATTGGTAAGGTAAACCATAGGCTAACATGAATGATTCTCATAAAAAATATATCTATGTATAGAGAATCATCCACTTTGTTATGCATGATGATTGGTTGTAAATTTATTGTTTCTTCTTCTCATGTATCCAAAAATGTGTTGTGTGTTGCATAATATACTCCCCTTGCAATCAAATTCTTCTCTAGGTGATTGATAACCCCAGTCTCCATATGGTCAAGGAGTGATCCAACCCTAGACAAGTCCACTTCTAACAAAGAAAGTGTCATCATGAAATACATGGCTATCATAAGAAACCTTTACTTCATTTGGCTCTTGAACATCAGATCACAATTTGTAGGTGAATAAATAAGCTCAATATTTTTGCATCCCAGATGATCTAACCCCATGATTGTGTCTTTTATTAATTAGATCTTGAACATTATCCTTCTCTCCTTCCAAGCATATTTGTAGTTGGTGAGGTTGACTTGAGACCTTTTGTAAAACAAATCTTCAATATTTGCAAACTCTTACTCACTTTCACTTTGTGTTTCATTTCCAGAATTAGAACATGAAGGGATAGCTACAAAATGACCTTGCAGATATGCCTATAAACAACATTTAGAAAAAAATATGTGTAGAGAGTATATAAATCTTCAAAATATAAGAATGGGTTACAATCTTCAACAAGAGTACGTTTACAATCAACAATATATTAACTTATGTCTTGATCTTTGATGTTATTAACTGATATAGAGAAATGCCCTTAGCTTGCCCACAATATGAATTTAAGGAATTCCTAAGACTTAATAATGATTCCCCTATTTTTACTTTTAAACCTTTATTATGTTAATATTCTGGGATAAATAAGTAAATATTGTATTTTTTAATAGATTTTTTGGAATTTTAGAAATGACTTATTCATTGAACACGGGTAAAAAATCAATTTTCAAAATATTTTCCTCTTGTTGTTCTCCAGAATCAAACTGTAGATTATATGAGGCTTGGAAATTAGCAAAATTTGTTTTTTAGGGTGAGTTGGTTCCTATGTCATGCCCAAGAGTGCTTAACATAGATGTTTATGAGTTCACAACAACTTCTTGTCCCTTTCCCATATATGATTGTGGTATATGACTTTCACTTATTACCTCTTGGACTTTATTTAATTTAAGGATATATGCATCACAAATGTATCCACTTTGACAATTTAACTCAGCTAATTCTAACTCCAATAACTCACCTCTAATGGATACTCCATTTTCAGGATCAAGGCAAGGAGGAAAATAATAATGAGGTATTTGCAAATATTCTCTTAGGGAAGACTCCTCAATAGGATCAAATGTTGTCATCAAAACATCACAAGAATCCAATATCCTAGTGGTGTCCTTAATGAAAGTATATATAGACTTAGTTTGGGACACCTTCTCTACTTGCCCAAATAGGTTTTAAAGGTTTCTCAACTCAATACCATCAAGGGTTGTTATGCCATCTCATTGATTTTCCATTTTGAAAATAGTTTCTAGTTTTGATATGCATTTTTTTGATATAGCATGTCCATCTAAATCAAGATAGTGGAAAATATCTTTGTGTAAATAAAGACTTATACTATCTTCCAAATTAATTTTTTTTTTCATGATTATTGTGTAGACTAGTGTCTTCTAGACTATCATGTTTATCACAAGGTGAAATTTATTGCTTTAAATATTCTAGAGAAAGATATGTGTGACAATGTGAACCTTTCTCATGGTCAAAGCGTAATTATTCTTCTTCTAGAACAAAAAGGAGATAAGAATACCACTCAGGGAATACTCGCCTACAGGGTTGTTCACTCTCACTAAATCTATGATAAATTTGTATAACCCTCGATTTAAAATCATCAAAATATTCATTTTTTTTGTTTTTTTTTTTAGTATTTCCTCAAGTTCACTACAAAGTTATTCATAGTTTTAATTTTGAGCACTTACAAAAACTTCCTTGAACTGCTTTTGGCTATGAACATATTTGGCAAGTAATGCCCTATACCAAGATTGAATATGTCCTTCCAATGTGAGGATAAATAACCTGCATAATTCATTTTCTTGAAAAGTTTTGAGAAACTGACATGTAAGATCAAAATGGTTAAGATGCCTAAATGAAAAAGTTTTCCCTTCACCATCAAATTTAACTTTAGACATGATATCTATTGTCTTATTTTGGATAAACTATAATGGTATTGGAATATTAAAAGAATAGGTTTTCCCTTCACCATAAAATTTAACTTTAGACACGAGATCTATTGTATACTTTGGGATAAACTATAATGATCTTGGAAGACTAAAAGCATGAACCCATACCAGGGTATGGAGAGGAGTCATAAACTATTAATTCATTTCTAAAAATGGCCCCACTTGGGTTGTCTTGTCATATGGCCCTCCTTCTAGTACTAAAAATGATGATAGGAGAAAATGCCCTGCCTTCAACATTAGGGGTTCTCCCCATTGAAAGGCCCCAATTATACCTCACAGTAATTGGAATAGAGAACTCATTTGGATTCTAACATGGCAACAATTATTGATTTTATGATTTTAAGGATAAAATTCTAAGTCCTAAATGTGTTCCTGGAACTAACAACTAAATATTGTCCTAATCTAGCACCTAGATATGATTTGAGAACAAGAAATGAACATGAAATAAATAACCATTCCAACCATTAGAATAGAAAATTGTTTTCTATGGAATAATGGTCCAAACAATGAAATCACCTATCATAAATCAGATTAGCCTCATATTAATAACCAGTAACCATTTCTTATTCACCACTAGAAACTAATTGAATCATTACATTAAAGAAGATATCACCATTTGCATGAGAATAGTCTACAACAAAAGTAAAAAATTTATAGTCGTTCTGGTATAAACAAGCAAGGGAGTAGTCCCACACCACACATACACCAAAATGGGTCATCAAAAGTGGCCATTAATGGGTTCTTCTCATTAACATTTATTATAATAGTTTAGAAAGGTGAACAAGCAAGATCCCATTCTCTATAAAGTTTATCTTATTTAGAAAAGATAAGAATATTGAGATACATTATCCCCCCACCACTTATTGGCTATGCCGCCTAAGGGAATATTCCTTTCTTGATTGTTTGAACTTCCTACACTCTTGTGCCACCTCAGGGTTTTTTTTATTTTTTTTATCTAATTCTAACTTCCTTTTCTTTAACTATATGAGTCTATGTCTTGGTCATTTGATTCCTTTTGCAGTCATTGTAAGTTTCCTACATGTTAGTGTTGGTTGTGGAGCTTGATTATCTTCCTAATTTAGAGGTCTTTTACTTTCAGCCGTGTTTATACCCCATGAAGTATTTACACCCCAGAAGTATGTACACTCTTCCACGCGGGGGAGTGTAGAGTGGGGGTACCCCCTCTGAGGGGTCTGTGGGGGATATCCCCCCGGCTGGGGGGTCTGGGGGAAAGCGGGCCCCAAGCGGAGGTTTGGGGGCGAAGCCTCCGAAGCAAAAATTGCCTTGTAAAATTATATTATAATTTCATTGTAAATCTGGACCGTTCATTATAAGGTTGCAGATCTAACGATAGAGATTATGTTAGGGTTTTTTTCCCTAGAAGGAAACCCTCTTTTATGAGGGAAATGTATTGCGGCTATGTATGTTGGCGAGTATTGTATTCTGAGATAGGAGACTATGAGAGAAAGAAGAGGAAGTTACAACGGGTTTTGTTGTAGGTTGTATCCCTTCATTTTGTTGGATAATAATAAAGAAAGGACTTGGCAATTTCTCTGGTGGTAGTAGCCCACACTGGGTGAACCACGTAAATCTGTGTCTCTCTTGTATTGTGTATCTTCTGTGTTTTGTTTCCACATTTTTTTTATTGTATTGCTCCGCGGTCCTGTTTTTCTAACAACTGGTATCAGAGCGTAAGGTAACTCGCAGGAAAAGATGGTTCCTGGTTCGAGTGGGAGCAATGTCGGAAGATGGAAAGTTTAGGGTCGAGAAATTTCACGGCCAAAACTACCAGTTATGGAAGATGTAGATGGAAGATTATTTATATCAGAAGGATCTATTCCTACCATTGAGCGGAGTAGCAAAGAAGCCGACGGCCATGAAGGACGAAGAATGGGAGATTCTTGACAGAAAGGCCCTAGGAACGATACGGCTGAGCCTGGCAGCATCGGTGGCTTTCAATATCTTGAAAGAAAAGACAACGAATGGTTTGATGGATGCATTGGCCAAATTGTATGAAAAACCCTCGACGTCCAATAAGGTATTTCTAATGAAGAGATTATTTAATATGAAGATGTCAGAAGGTGGGTCTGTTGTAGATCATTTAAATGAATTTCATATGGTTACTAATCAACTAAGTTCTGTAAAAGTGGACTTTGATGATGAGGTTAGGGCTCTTCTAATCTTGTGCTCATTGCCAAAAAGATGGAATGGCTTGGTCATGGCTGTAAGTAACTCTGTCTCTGGTTCAAATACTTTAAAATTTGATGATGTTGTTGGTGTTATCCTTAGTGAGGAAATGCGACGGAAAATCACAGGTGATACATCAGGTAATGCATTGAACATGGAGAACAGGGGAAGACAAAAGGATAGAGGAAAGGGCTCAGGGAACCGTGGGAATTCTAGGAAGGGAAGATCCAAATCCAGACTTGGAAAGATAGAGTGCTAGAATTGTGGGAAGAAAGGACATCTGAAGAAAGA
>ML802916.1:265487-294771 GCA_009831015.1 Picea engelmannii
GATAAAGACAGCAGGAGGAGAACCACAGGGTATGTTTTTACTATAGGTGGAATAGCAGTAAGTTGGATTTTGAAACTGAAAAAGGTTGTTGCACTTTCAACAACAGAGGCAGAGTATGTTGCTGCTACAGAGGCTAGTAAAGAGATTATTTGGTTACAAAGGTTTATGGAGGAATTGGGAAAGAAACAGGAGAACAGTAAGTTGTACTGTGACATTCAGAGTGCCATTCACCTTGCAAAGAACTCAGCCTTCCATTCGAATACTAAGCATATACAGTTGAGGTACCACTTCATACGATCCACCTTGGAAGATGGACAATTGAAGCTGGAAAAGATACACACTAGCCAGAATCCTGCAGACATGTTAACAAAGGGAGTAACCAGGGAGAAACTGAGTTCTTGCTCAGTTTCAGTTGATCTTCAAGAATGAAGATGAAGATGAGAAATTTGTCAAGTCCAAGAAGGTTCATAGTCCTATACATCAGCGGTGGAGTTTTTGAGATTAGTCTCCAAGTGGGAGATTGTTGGTTGTGGAGCCTGATTATCTTCCTGATTTAGAGGTCTTTTACTTTTAGCCATGTTTATACCCCATGAAGTATTTACACCCCAGAAGTATGTACACTCTTGCACGCGGGAGAGTGCAGAGGGGGGGTACCCCCTCTGTGGGGTACGGGGAGGCTATCCCCCTGGTTGGGGGGTCTGGGGGAAAGCGGGCCCCCAGCGGGGGTTTAGGGACGAAGCCCTTGAAGCAAAAATTTCCTTGTAAAATTATATTATAATTTCATTGTAAATCTAGACCGTTCATTATAAGGTCGCAGATCTAACGATAAAGATTATGTTAGGGTTTTTTTCCCTAGAAGGCAACCCTCTTTTATGAGGGAAATGTGTTGCGGCTATGTATGTTGGTGAGTATTGTATTCTGAGATAGGAGACTGTGAGAGAAAGAAGAGGAAGTTACAACGGGTTTTGTTGTAGGTTGTATCCCTTCATTTTGTTGGATAATAATAAAGAAAGGACCTGGCAATTTCTCTGGTAGACGTAGCCCACACTGGGTGAACCACGTAAATCTGTGTCTCTCTTGTATTGTGTATATTCTATGTTTTATTTCCGCATTTGTTTTATTTTATTGCTCTGCGTTCCTGTTTTTCTAACAGTTAGTGTAAAAGAGACAAAAAACATGGGTTAACTTTTAACATTAAATCAATAATCTTATCAAACAAATCCCTTTGGTATTTCTAATTAAACTAGGCTATAATGATCCTTTGGCAATTTTGTTAATTTTGAGAGCAAGGGTCAAAGTGTTCACACATTAACTAGTTTTCAAGAGTCTTGATTTGATGATTGGGGCCAATCTCAAAATCATGACTCAATCACACATAAGTTTGAAGAGGGAGATCTCAATTTAAGAAATTAGGGTTGATTGATAAATTGGACTGATTAGGGTGAAAGAAGAAAAGTTTGAACAAATTCTTGGAGGTAGTCCATGCTTTGAGCAATCAAGGAATGTTGCAAAAATTAGGGAAAAGGCCATTAGAAGAGGTGAATATAGGTCCCAATTCAAAAATCAAGGCCAATCCCCAAATTGGTCCAAAGTATTTGGAAAAAAATTAATGTTTGAAAGAAAAGGTTCTAAGTTCATGGGGAGCATTGTAAGGGTTCAAGTAAGAGTTCACAAAAGTTCAAAAAAATATGTTGTCGTGAGGGGACCCAATTTAGAAATTGGGGAAGATCGTGAAATTGGGGCATATAATAAGCAAACCTAATGAAGAGAAGTACTAAGTTGACGATCGGGTTCGATCCCCAAATCAGGTTCAAAAGTATTTTGAAGGGACCCCTTAACTAGTTCAAAGAGTTAGATTGGAGGCTTCAAATTCTCAAAAGTTTGAATAGAGGGAAATTTCAATGGAAGTAAAGAAGAAATAAGGAGGCATTCTTAGGAAATTGGGCATGAATTTTGAAATCCAAAGAAAACAAGGGGCCCTATTTTAGGATCAAGTCCAATCTAAAAATCGAGATACTAGCTCAAAAGGTAAGAAATAAATGGAATGAGTTAAAACTTAAGTTTAAAAGAAGAACTCAATACTCGGAAGAAAACTCAAGATAAAAGGCTCAAACCTGAACTCAAAGAAATCTCACACTAAAAAATGAATAACCAAGGATCTCAATTTGGAAATCAGGACAATTTTGGGATCAAGGAAGAACTTCAAAAAATGAGTATAAGAAGAGGCTTGATTTAAGGATCAATCTTGTATTGAGCACACACTTATACTAAGGGGGGGGGGCGGGGGGGGGTGAATAAGTATAATACAATTTTTTACATTTTCAAACATTCATCAACCATAAGAAACCAATAACATATGAGATATATTGACTGCAGAACATGGAACACAAGATTTACGTGGAAACCCTTTCGAGAGAAAAGAACAAAACTTCTCTTTATAATTCTTTGTAGGCACAAACCTATTGTTACAAATATTTGTAGGCACCAACCTACTCTTATAGATCTTCATAGACATAAATCTACTAGAGACACCAATCCCCACTGGTACAAACCCTGGTATGAACCAACCTACTCTTACAGATATTCATAGGCGCCAATCTACCGAAGACACCAATCCCCATCGCTAAGCACCAACTTAGAAAGAGACACCAATCTGTTTATTTGATTGCCACCAAAATTCAAGTTACTATTTCTTATTTAGTACATATAACTTCTTCAAAATATCCTAGCATTCACATTACCTTCACTGAGTCTGCTTGCTACTTCTTCCTTCACTAGGTCTTACCAAAATTTGAATTTCCAAATGAACTTTATGGTAACTTTCCCAAAGTTTGTTGTTTTTGGCCTCTTTTCAAGAACGAGCTTGTACAACATGCCACATATCGAATTTTTCAATTTTTATTCTAACATTTTTACATAAGGTAATTCGATATGTCTCCTTGGATCCCTAAAATTTTCACAGTACGAAAATTCCCAGAAGAGAAGTTATAGAGAAAATGCCAAGCCAACTTGTTTGAAATTGATTTCAGGAACATTCAGAAACGCTAAATTCAACAAGGTATATCTCAAAATGTATAGCGATCCAAAGTATATAATTTTTATGTGAGGTACTTTTGTATGTCTCCTGAGATCCCTAAAAAATTTATAGTCTAAAAAGTCTAAGAAGAGAAGTTACAAAGAAAATGTCAAGCTGACTTGTTTGAAACTGATTTCAGGACCATTAAAAAACCCTAAATTCCAAAGGGTATATAGCAAAAGGTATACTAAACCAAAGTTTGAAATCTTAACCACACATACCGAGATATCTTTCATCTATCTCCTAAATATTTCACATTCTAAAACGACCGAGAAAATAAATTTTAGTGAAAATGTCAAATTGACTTGTTTGAAACTGATTTCAGGAGATCTCAAGAACCTTAACTTCCATGGGGCATATCTCAGAACGTATAGAGAACCAACATCTAAAATTTTGACCATATGTACCTGTATATCTCTCCTATGTTGCCTCAAAATTTCATGGTCTGAAACGTCCCAGAAAATAAGTTATAGTGAAAATGCCAAACCAAAATGTTTGAAACTGATTTCAAGAGCATCCAGGAACCCTAAATTCCACAAGGAATCTCTCATAAACTATAGTAGACCAATGTATGAAATTTTAACCACATGTACCCAAGGAGCTTGCCTCCATCTTGTAAAAATTTCACGCTCTGAAACATCCCAGAAAATAAGTTATAGCGAAAATTCCAAACTGACCTAAACCTGATTTCCCAACTCTCCCCTTTTGGAATGATATCCAAACTTTGCTCATCCACTTCTTCAAATGTTATTACATTTTTCACCCACACACTTTCTCTCGATACTTTCTTTTTTTATACTTTATCATAACTCTTAATCAAGGGACATGTTAATTCAAAAAGACACAACACCCATTAATTAAATAATTAATTCCCTTTTTTATTTCATTTTTCCAAATACCATGGGAAAATACCATGGGCTTCCAAAGCCATGGGTTTGAAACCACCATTTCACTTTTTTACTTTTTCACGTGCACCTCTTTTTTAATATTCTTGTAAACTTATATGCAAATCAATCTTGGAAATGTTGTGTGTATTTGTAAATATGTAATATGACATTAATTACAACATTAATTCTTTAACATCAATGACAATAACTCCAATATCCCAATCTAAAAGTCCAAGGCCAAAAGAGTTCTAATAAACCAAATTAAGGAAGAAAAAAAAGTAAGGGAAGAACCCAAAAACTCAATGGAGGAATGAATTTCAAGGAAGAAAAAAAAAAAGTCAAAATCAAGGTCAAGGAAAGAAAAAGCCAAGTCAAAATTAAGTAAGGAAATCACAAGGGTCCATCTAACTTAACCATCTAAAAGGAATGAATAATGCAGCAAGGTAATGAGAAACCAAGGTCAATATATGTCGAAAAGAAGAAAGCTTATTCATGCAAGTGAGGAGGAGGGGTCCCAAGTTTTTCCCAAATCTTGGGGGGTTGTTGAGGGCTCAACACCAAGGTATCCCATCTTCATGTGGAGTTGGGGGGTTATTGGTTTTTGATGAAGATCATTTTTATAAATTCAAGGCAGGACTAGGAGGGGGAGAAAATGATTATGTGGCCTTGAAAATGTTATCAAGATTAGTTTCTTATATATGAATCTCAAACATGTAAAATTTGAGTTACTCCATGGTGGTTATTAAGTGAGTGAAGGGGGAAAACATAATGAAAAAATTACTTTTAAGTCCTATTTTTGAAGAGATTAAGATCATCCAAAGTGGGTTTAATTCTATTTCATTCTCACACGTGTACAAAGAGCATAGCTTTGATGTTGATGCCTTTTCCAAAGAATACCTACCACTAGGTATGGAGTTTGGACAATCCTGAAGTTCAAGGATGGGAAATTTTGGGAACTCACTTTCTGATGCAGGAGCATCCTTGGGCTCAGGCAATCCACATCACCCAAAAATATTTCCATTCTGCAAATATGAAACAAGTCGAATAAGGATTATGTTAGTGGTCTATTTTATTTAGACAGGTTGTTGTAAATTTGAACTGTTGATTACTCGTGCAACTACTCTTGCTATGCTAAAAATCATGTTGAAACTCGTGCTGAAACACATGCTAAAAATTGTGTTGAAACATGTGCTGAAATTGGCAAGTATAGTGAAATTTTACAAGTGTCATGTTGAAACTCATGTTGAAACACATGCTGAAACTGCCACGTATAGATAAATTTTACAAGTGTCATGCTGGAAATCGTGTTGAAACTGCCATGTATAGATAAATTTTACAATTGCCATGTTAAAACTCGTGTTGAAACTCCCACGTATAGAGAAATTTTACAAGTGTCACAATATTTCTTCAATTGCAACATTGTGGACATGTGCATTTGTTTTTTCCACGATGGTATTCATTCATGATGAGTCACAGTTACTGTTAGGTAAAATAACTTGCAGCTAAAGGAAAAAGCATGACCCGAGGCTGAAAGGAAGTTGAAGCAGTCTGGAAGACAGAGAGACGGTTTGGGTAACAACTCATTCTTGGAGGGAAGGAAAATCGTTTCAGAGCCAAGGAGGAATTTTAAAAATAAATGGAGTACGATTTTGAAGGGGTTGGTGAACCACAAAGGAAGGAAATCATAGAAGGTGGACTAGAGAGAAAGATTCCAGGTTGGGTGAGCATGCAGAAAGGGTGAAAAAAAATCTCATCCCACACACACAGGCCATTCACCTTGAGACGATTTTGTAGTGGTTTTCAGCCACGCAAGAATAAATTCAGGGTTGTCTTTTATCCCAGACACAATGTAATATAAAAATATGTTCTCTGCATTAAATTAATAAATGAATGGTATTGAAATTCGTGGTTTTTCTGGTGTTTTAGTTTCCAATGGATTTCCTTATTATTTGGAGAAAGTATTTATGTTTTGCTTTTCTGATGTGTATTCTGTAGCAAGGTGCGTGTTGTAATTGTGTGTGTGTTGCAACTAGTTTTCTCAAAGGTATTTGAGTAATAGGGGTAGTGCAAAGGTTGAGGTTTCTTGTTATGATGGTAGTCTGAGAGTTGATGTTCTCATTGACTGGATTGGAGAACTCGAAATATACTTCGAGTATGACAATGTTCAGGATACAAATCAGGTAAGATTTTCTGTTATGAAACTAAAAGGCCATGCAACAGTATGGTGGGATATGTTGTAGAAAGATAGAGTGAATAATCAGTTGGAGTAAATCATAACTTGGAAGAAGATGGTTACCAATATTAAAGAGAAATTTCTTCATGTTGATTACCAGTAGAATTTGTTTCAACAATTCCAGAGCCTCAAAAAAAGGGAGACATCTATTCACAAATACACTGAAGAATTCTTTAGACTGTCACTCAAAGAAGGCCTCAAAGAACCAAAATTCCAATGAGTTGCAAGGTATGTAAATGGGTTGAAGTATTTGATTCAATATTAAATGAGCACACACTATTTGCGTGTTGTTGATGAATCTTATCAAGTTTCCTTCAAGGTAGAAGAAGATATTGAGAGGAAAACACAACCTAGAGGTAAGGAAGAGTTTTAAAGGACAAGGTAAAGCAGGGACTGCTAAAGGAAGCGAAAAGGAAGAAGAATCTGTCAGTGGTCAAGGTGGCAGAGTAAATGGAGTTGGTAAAGGAAGAGGATTCAGAAGAGGAAAGGGAAGATATATTATTACTTGTTATCATTGTGGTGTAGAGGGACACAAGAAGTCTGAATGTCGAGAAAGGAAAACTTCAGGAAGAAAAGGTGAAGCCCAGGCACAAGTTACATAGGCTGACGAAGCTTCAGTAGTTGGAGAAAATGTGACTATCCTTCAACAAGAAAAAGGTGAGAATTTGTTGTTTTGGAGAGTATTACTTAAATCTGAATAAAGAGAGGCAAATGAAACAGAACAATGAAAGAAAGCTTTTAAAACAAAATGTAAGGTTCAAGGAAAATGTTGTAACCTGATTATAGATGGAGGAAGTACAAAAAATTTGGTATCCGTTGAAGTCATGAAAAAACTAAAATTAATGAGGTTGAACCATCCGAACCCTTATCGTGTTTCTTGGTTGAACAAGGGACAACAGGTGACTGTGACTGAACAATGTTTATTGAGTTTTCAAATAGGAAGTTTTCAGAAGCATGTTTTATGTGACATGATTGAGATGGATGCATGTCACATACTTTTGGGAAGACCATGGTTGATTGATCGACAAGTTCACCATGATGGTAAGGAAAACACATATGAGTTCAAGAAATATGGACAACGATATAAATTAACACCAATGTTGGAGGATACAATAGAAACAACAAGAAATTGTGTTGATATAAACACGAGTAGCAGCATAATCATGCTATGTTCTGCTAAAGAATTTTTATAGGAAGAAAGAAAAGAAGCATTTTTTTAGCAATGATTTTGAGAGAAGTGAAAGGTGTAGAAAATCCAAATGTTGTATCTACATAAATAAAGTTGTTGTTGGATGAATTTAAGGAGATTATTGCTAATGATCTTCCAAAAGGATTGCCTCCAGTGAGAAGTATTTCTCATCAAATTGATTTAATGCCTGGATTGTGTTTACCTAATAAAGAGCCTTACAGGATGACTCCAGCAGAGAGTGAAGAGGCGGATAGACAAGTGCAAGAGTTGCTTGATAGAGGATTGATTAGAGAAAGCCTAAGTCCTTATTCAGTACCAACAATGTTGATGCCAAAGAAAATAAGGGAATGGTGAATGTGTAATGATTCATGTGCTATAAAAAATATCACTATCAAGTATCAGAGTCCATTGACCATAATGGATGAACTTATGGATTGCCTAAGAGGTTCATAATATTTTTCATAAATTGATTTGAAGAGTGGGTACCACCATATTCGGATTAGAGAAGGTGATGAATGGAAGACTACATTCAAGATGAAAGATGGATTGTTTGAATGGTTGGTAATGCCATTCAGGTTAACTAATGCACCCAACACGTTAATGAGATTGATGAATAAAGTCTTGAAGCCATTTTTGGGTAAGTTCATGGTTGTATATTTGGATGATATATTGATTTTTAGCAGGAGCATAACAAAGCATGTTGAGCATGTGAGAGTAGTGTTACAACTCTTGAAAGAAGAGAAACTATTGATAAACCTAAAGAAGTGTACATTCATGCAGCAAGAGTTAGTGTACCTGGGTTTTGTGGTTTCAAAGGAAGGACTAAAAATGGATCCCAAGAAAGTGAAGGCTATCCTTGAATGGCCAACACCAAGATGCACATTCAATGTGAAGAGCTTCCATGGATTGGCAGGATTCTATCGAAAATTCATCAGGAACTTTATCCAAATATGTGCGCCTCTTACAAAATGTATGAAGAAACAAATTTTTTAGTGGACTGCAACAATAGAGAAGTCATTTGAAGAATTGAAGAAAAGGGTAATAGTGCAACCAATATTAACATTGCCAAATTTTAATAAAGTGTTTCAGGTTGATTGTGATGCTAGTGGAACAACGATTGGAGCAGTGATAAGTCAAGAAGGAAGACCCATTGCATTTTTCAGTGAGAAGTTGAACGAGTCCAAAAATAAATACTATGTTTATGATCGGGAATTTTATGTTATTTTGCAAGCTTTGAGGAAATGGAGACATTAACTACCGTCGAAGGAATTTTCCTTGTTTACAGATCACAAACCTCTATGGTACATTAATAACCAAGGTAAGTTAAATCAAAAGCATACTAAATGGGTGGAATTTGCAAAGTTATTCTTTTGTGCTGAACACAGGTCTGGGAAGTCGAATAATGTAGCTAATGCATTAAGTCGGAGGATAACATTACTCAATGCCATGTCGGTAGAAGTGGTAAGCCTGAACTATCTAAAGACATTGTATGAAGAAGATGCAAATTTCTCAAAAGATTGGAAGGAATGTAAGGAGCCTTGGAGTTTAGACAGAACACCATATCAATACTACCATATCCAGGAGGGATTTTTTTTTTAAATCAATAGTTGTGTATTCCGAGAAGTTATAAATGGCTTAATCTCATTAAAGAATTACATAGTGGTGGTTTAGGAGGACATTTTGGCATTGATTAAACTGCAGCCTTGATGAAGGAGACGTGATTTTGGCCCGGATTTAAGAAGGATGATCAAAATTTTGTGGAAGGTTGCAAGATCTGTCAACTAGCCAAAGGAAAAAGTCAAAACACGAGACTCTGTACTCTATTACCAGTACCTAAAGGACCTTGGGAGGATATTAGTATGGATTTTGTCTTAGGATTTCCTATGACTCAAAGAAATCATGATTCAAAAATGGTAGTTGTTGATAGGTTTTCAAAAATAGCACACTTCATAGCATGTAAAAAGACTAGTGATGTTAGTGAGGTAGCTTCATTGTTTTTCCAAGAGGTGGTTAGATTGCATGGACTTCCAGGAAGTATTAATTTAGATCGTGATACGAGATTCCTTGGAAATTTTTGCGGGACACTCTAGAAAAATTTAGGCTCAAATTTGTTATACAGTTTGGCATATCATCCTAAAAAATATGGTCAGACAGAAGTAGTGAACATGAGTCTAGGAAATTTGTTGAGAATTTTAAGTGGAGAGAATCCTAGTCGATGGGACTTGGTATTAGCCCAAGTTGAATTCACATATAATGATTCAATGGAAATGTCTACGTGAAAGAGTCCATTTCAGATTGTTTATGGACGGTCACCAAAAGGTGTGGTAAATTTGGTTGCATTTTCGGATTTGGAAGAAAAGAAGAGTGTTGATGCAGATGATTTTGCGGACAGTATGCATGAATTACAAAAACAAGTAAAGAAGAAATTGCAGACCAACAATGACATTTATAAACAAAGAGTGTATCAGCATAGGAGATGGAAGATATTCTGAGAGGGTGAGTTGGTCATGGATCACTTGAGTAAGGAGTGATTTCCTTGAGGGACATATAATAAACTCAAATACAAGAAGATAGGTCCATGATGAATTCTGAAAAAGATTTTTGATAATGCTTATCGGCTGGAACTTCCGGAGAAATTTGACATATCTCCTACATTTAATGTTGTTGACCTCTATGACTTTCATGAAGGGGACAGAAGATGAAGGTTCCCTCGGCGAATGGGAACACCACCTACCAATTAAGCCAGAGGAGAATATTGAAGAAATTCTTTCTACAAGAGTTGGTAAGAAGACTCGTCGAAAGGAGTACATGGAATATTTGATCAAGTGGAAGAATCAAGGGGCAAAGGTTGCTTCGTGGGTGACTGAAGATCAGTTAGCACGTGTGAATAACTCTTGAACACAGTAGTGATCTTCACATGAGCTGGAGCTCATGTTTTTCTTACCAGGGGTGTTTGATCAGGTGCATCCTTGGGCTCGGGAAATCCACATCACCCAAAAATATTTCCATTCTGCAAATAGGAAATAAGTCAAATAAGAACTGTGTTAGTGGTCCATTTTATTTAGTCAATTTGTTGTAAATTCGAACTGGTGATTACTCTTGCATCTACTCTTGCTATGTTGAAACTCGTGTTGAAACTCGTGCTGAAACTGCCACGTATAGAGAAATTTTACAAGTGTCATGCTAAAAATCATGTTGAAATTGCAACGTGTAGAGAATATTTACAAGTGTCACGATATTTCTTCGTTTGCAACACTATGGCCACACACGTTTGATTTTTTCATGCTGGTATTCATTCATGATGAATCGCATCTACTGTTAGGTAAAACAACTCATGGCTAAAGGACAAAGCATAACCCGAGGCCGAAAGGAAGTTGAAGCGATTCGGAAGACAGAGAGATGGTTTGGGTAACAACTCATTCTTGGAGGGAAGGCAAATCATTTCAGAGCCGAGGAGGAGTTTTAAAAAGAAATGAAGCATGATTTTGAAGGGGTTGGTGAACCACGAGGAAGGAAATCATAGAAGGTGGACTGGAGAGAAAGATTCCAAGTTGGGTGAGCATGTAGGAAGGGCGAAACAAAATCTCAACCCATACCATTACCCTCTGGACGATTTCGTAGTGGTTTTCAACCACGCAAGAAGAAATTCTTGGTTTTCTTTTAGCCCAGGAACGATGTAAATATAGAAATGTGTTCTCTGCATTGAATTAGTAAACAAATGGTATTGAAATTCATGAGTTTTTTGGTGTTTTAGTTTCCAGTGGAATTCCTTATTATTTGGCAAAACTATTTATGTTTTGCTTTTCCATTGTGTATTTTGTAGTAGGGTGTGTGTTGTAATTGTGTGTGTTGCAACAAGTTTGCTCTGCATTACTTTCTCATTTATGGGTTGACCATCATTATTTGTATCTTTAATGTTTATTGCTACATCACTTTATGTGAGTTTATGATGTCTTAGACATATATGTTAATGGTGTGGCTATGTGATAATGAGAAAGACCTTTTGAATTTCTCATGGAGTGTTATTTGAATGTTTATAAGGTCATTATAGTGAACTTTGGTTGAGTATTTTTTGACATGATATTAACTTAACTAATTATAAAAAGTTTCTAAAGAATGTATATATCTTAAAGCCATTAGTAAAAAGTAATTAAATGTTATTAATGATTGTTGTGTTTTTTTTTGTTTTTTTATAAAAGTTTCTAAAGAATGTATATATCTTAAAGCCATTAGTAAAAAGTAATTAAATGTTATTAATGATTGTTGTGTTTTTTTTGTTTTTTTATAAAAGTTTCTAAAGAATGTATATATCTTAAAGCCATTAGTAAAAAGTAATTAAATGTTATTAATGATTGTTGTGTTTTTTTTGTTTTTTTATAAAAACTAACCTAAATGAAAATATGGAAGGCTAAGAAATATATATATATAAGAAAGAGATACATTCTTTATATGTTCACCCTCCCTTTAAGTTAATTTTTATAATTAAAAAAACACACACAAAAATAATCAATAATAATAATAGGTGGTTTAAAATTAACAAAGTAGATGCAATCACCTTGAGGAAATTATATCTCTATCTCCGTGTACCAATCGGTAAAGTAGACAACATTCCTCTGCCAAACCTTCTACTCATTGCACCTTACATGTTAAAATCCATTTATCCTCTAAAAGTAGGTTTTTGTCTTTCTCTACATAAAAACTAGCCATAAAATAACAAAGAGCTTATGACTAACAACCGTAAGGGTAATGCACGTGGTAGGAATTTTTTTGGACAATAACATTAGTGGAAAATTTAATTATTTAATATATTAAATCATATTCAAATATTCAAATTTTAAGTTTTAGCCATTCTATATGTAAAGATATTATATCCATAAATCAATGGATCTTATATCCAATTAAATGAAACAAAATGTATAATAAAAAAATAAAAGGATTTCATGTGAACAAAAGAAAGATTATGAATATCGAAAGAAAATTTCAACAATGATAGAATGGAATGCAATCAAAGAAATGCATAACTTTATTAATAGTTGTATTTAATTTGATGCGAGGACCATATCAATTTTGGGAAACGTCATCAAAAAAACCGTTAGAAAATACTTGGCCCCTGTCACGTGATAAACACGCGCCTTGGTGTGGGTGTACACATGAGAGATCTCCCTCGGGAAGCCTGCGTTGAAGCTACTCCAATTTTCGTCCCTACACATTTTCCTCAAGTCAATCTGTCACACCTACTAGTGCAAAGATCTCCCCCAAAACACTATTCTGGTGATTTACAGTCGAAACAACCTTTGCAGAGCTCTTCACGGTGTGTAGGTGGTGCTAGTCATAACAAAGTCACTGGTAGCAATGCACGTTTGAATCGCAAACAAAAGAGCTGGAAAGTTCGAGATTCAAAATTGAACTGTGTTCTCGGCAGGGACATAGCGATGGACAGGGTTGCTAGTTTAACAAAGAAAACATTAGTAGGTAAATTCTTCTACACCAAGATGAATAAACTATAGTTTTCAGATTGGATCTTAGGCTTCTGGAAGCCTCTCGTAGGATAGAGTCCTAGATTAAGTCTTCTTTCTAACCACTGGGTGGTTTTTCATTTTCTTGCTGAGAATAATGCTTCAGAGATTTTCCAATCGAGTTTTCTACTGCTTCAGAGATTCTTACAGACCAAAACTCGATAGGATAGCGATGTTGCTACCTAACTTTCCTATCGAGTTTTGGTCTGTAAGAATCTCTGAAGCAATAGAAAACTCGATTGGAAAAAAAAATTTATTCAATGAACTTTCGCTCCACTGGAATAATAAAAGGCTCGTATGGGTGTTAGTTGAACTGGACCTGTCCAGAGGATTAACTGATGATATCGACACTTCCATTCAGGATTCACACTTACGCCAAGGAGTTTATTTCTGGAGGGATCCCTTCAGATTCCATTCTTGCTGGAAAACGAGACATCTTAAGGCGACGTGTTCTGGCTCCAGGGAGCACAATATTGACACAGAACAACCCTGGATGGCTTTAAATCAAGCATAAGATTATTGTTCTGGGCCTTTTGACAAAGGCTCCTTTTTAGGTAAGATGCTTTTCTTCTTTCCTTCCTTCTTTGATAAACTTTCCCCTGAAGAGCTTGTATATTTAAAAGACAATGAAAGTTGGGTGTTAGAAATCTTTGGTGATTTTTGGAATCTACTTATGACAAAATCCGAAGACTTGGGTGTTCATCCTAGATTGAATTCTAAGGATTTAGATTGTTTTAAACACCAAAGATGCTCTCCTGGGCATACTCAACCTCTCTCTCCCACAAATAATGTTGTGATTGATGAGGTACCTACTAGTTTAATGGGGACTAATAAGTTCACCACAAAAGGGTTAGGAAGGACTTTAGGTGGTTGTTCTAGCTCTATCCCTCCTACCAAATTTACAGATCTCCTGTTAGTATCCCATGGTAGAGTTTTTTTGGATGCCGTAAGTGGTCCTAATAAATGTGCGTTAAATGATTTCCAAAATCTTTCTTCAAAGGCTGCAGAAACTTTTTCACCCACGCTTCTTCCCATTTCCAAATTTTCTACTTTGCCTCCCCTCTCCATAGACTGCTCCAATGTGACTATCAGAAAAAAGGCTAGACCCCGCAACCCTAAGAAACCCCCTAGGGCCACTGAAGGTGGTTTGGCTCATTTCAAAGTGTTGTCCCCTGTTGTTTACGATTCAAATTGTTCTCTAGAACTTGCCCTCCCTGTATCCTTAAACCATATTCCAGATAGGGTTCCCCTCCCGGCCCTTAGAGAAATCCAGCCGACTACTGACTTTCCCTTATGATTATTCTGTCTTTCAATCTCCATGGGTTTGGGGGACCCACTAAAATTGTTGCCCTCAAATTGTTGTTGAAATAGGTAAATCCTGATGTTGTATTTCTACAAGAAACCTTAGTGGATGGTGAGAAAGATAAAAGGTTTTTTCTACAATTTCTTCCGATGTGGAATGTTGTTTCTTTGAATCCCAATGGTCGATCTTATTAAGTGGTTGGAACCCATCTTATGTCGATTTATGTGCTTTTGGCACCTCTGCAGGTATATATCTAGAAGGAAGATTTAAATAGTCTGTGGAAAAGTTTACATTGCTCAATTGTTATGCACCCTATAAATATAGGGAACATTTTTGGCAACCCATTATTTATTATGGTTTACTAAATGAAGAGGGAATAATAGTGGGCGACGACCTTAATTTCACTCTTACTGACCGGGAGGTGTGGGGGAAATAGGCCAGAAGTGGCCCTCTTGCATAATATTTCTCTAGGATTATTCTATCTTCCGGTTTAGTGGATATCCATCCGATGAAAGTGACTCCTACTTGGAGAAATGGTAGGGAAGGAACAACAGGCATCTCGAAATGGTTGGATCATTTTCAACTAGATCAAACACTCCTTAGCAGTCATAAAATAATCAAATCCTAGGTCATTAATTCTACCATTTCGGATCACAACCCGATTTGCTTACAATTGGAGAAGTCCTCCCATAAAAGTGCCCCTCCCTTCAAATTCAACAACACCTAGATCTCTGATCCCGTGTTTTCTTCTCTTATAAGGAATACCTAGGAGAACTCCAAATAATGTCTTTTTTTGTAAATTTAGTCCCCTGGGCCTGAAAAAGTATAAAACAATACCTAGGAGAACTCTTCCAGCCACTAGTGACTAGAGTATTCATTTTTTGAAATTAGTCTACTTGGTCCAAAAAAGGGTTAAACTTACACCAAATAGACGTCCTTTCAAATCCAATTTACGAGTGTGAAAGAGACAAGTTCACTCGACAATATTTTCATTTTTTGAGAGAGTCGGAAAAGAGCTTAAACAAGACTTGGGAATGTTGTTCTAAGTAACATATGATGGGGGAGGCCAGGGCTCCCATGCAGGACTTCTTTCAAAATTCATAAACTCACAGATAGATGACATAAGCTTGGGAAAACCCAAAGCTTTCCAAGTCAAGGAGGATAAAATACTTGCAGAGGTTACCTTATCTACAATATATCGAAGAATGCCCCTTATCTAGAAGGGTGTAGAAGAAGGAAGTCGAGGCTCTACAAGATCATTCCAATAAAAATAAACCACCCTAGTACTTGGAGGGATCGTTCTCAAAGAGAGTGGAAGGCTCCCTTGTTCAGAAGGTACGGGACTAGAAATGCTAAGGATGTGGTCGAAAGATGCATCACCCTCCAAAAGAAGAGTGGGATTGATCGAAGATTGCATCGACAATGTCACTTCCTTAGACTTGTCACTCTCAAAGAGAAGAGTGGGATCGACCGAAGATTGCATTGACACGACCATTTCTTTAACCTTTGGTTGAAAAGGATGCAAGAGAACATTTTCAAGAGACGCATCACTCCCCAAAACAGAAGTGGTGTTGGCCGAATATTGCATCAGCACAACCGTTGGTTGAACATGATGTGAGACAACAAGGTCAAGAGATGCATCACTCCCCAAAACAAGAGTGGTGTCAGTCAAAGATTGCATCGTCACGAGCGTTGTTTGAACAAGATGCGAGACAACAAGGTCAAGAGATGCATCACCTCCCAAAAGAAGAGTGGTTTCATCCAAATATTGCATCGGCATGACCACTATATCTACCAAAGAAGGTTGGGAAACCAAAGACAACTCATACCCTGAAGGGCCCTCAAGAAAGGACCACGCTTCTTGTACCATAGTAGTAGCAGGGAACAAACAAGTAAGGTGATATCATTTGCAAATCCAATAAAGGAACTTGGGATTCTGTCTTACACGTCTAGGATTCTCAATTGTATGAATTCCCCTAGCATGACTTGCAATAGATGGTGACATGCTCTGAGCATGACTTGTAGAGGCTAGTAGCAAATCTCCAACATGACTTGCATAGGTTGGTGATGAATTCCCAACATGACTAGCAGAGGTTGGTGATGAACCTTTGAAATGACTAGCAGAGGTTGATGATGAACCCCCAACATGACTAGCAAAGGTTGGTGATGTAAGTGTAGTGTGACTAGCAGTGACTAGATTTGCGCCCCCAGCATAACTTGTAGAGGTTGGTTGCATTTATTCAACATAACTTGAAGAGTTTTTTGACCCATCTCCAACATGACTAGTAGAGGTTGGTGATATAATGCCAGTATGACTTGCAGTGACTGGAATTGTGCCCCCAACATGACATGCATCGACTGGCTATTGCTCTTCAACATGACTTGCAGACGTTGTTGACCAATCTCCAACAAGACTAACATAGGTTGGTGATATAATTCCAATATGACTCATAGTGACTGGACTTGCAGCGGTTGGTTTCAGTATTTGAGACTAAGGTTCCATAAAACACTGGTTTTGAGAAATTGCGGGCCAGGAAGGGTTTTGGTATACACCATGGCCTTGTCTGGTGGGATAGTATCCTCCTCCAAACTAATTCATAAAGGGTTGTAATGGCATCGTCACCGAGGAAGCCACTTGCGAAGAGAAAGAGAAATGACAAGGGTTACTCAGGTGAGGATATATGTTGCCCCCAGATGAAGGAAATCCATGAAGGGGGTTTCCCATACTATAAAATTGACTCCCCCCAGATAAAACACTAGAGGACAGATGGAGGTTCGCCATGGGAAAAGTGTTCATGGGAACTGGCATAGACGAAGAAGGATAGATGGACAGTATGTAATAAGTAGAATGACCACCCATTTGAGCACTTGCTCCTGAAAAAGTGAAGCTAGGATTGGATCCATAGGAAGGAATATTCCAGCCTCCTACTATAAGAGTTAGTTGAGGGATATGACTCCCACCAAACGAAAAGGGAGAATAAGGAGGCATCATGCCGCCATACCCAAAACTAGGATTCACATAAGGCAATGAGACAGAGGATAGAAAGTGCAAAGACATGTCGGTAATACCAAGAGAAAAATGATTAGAGGCCCACGATATTGGTCGAGTATCATGATTCTGCGTACCACTTGGAAATACAAAAGGATTCGTCCCCATGGAATGAGAAAATACCATGGGTTGGGTAGTGATAACTGAGGGAGTCACGGGGGCTCCACTAACCATAGCAATGAAAAATCACGACACAATACAAAATCCTAAGGCCAACTAATAATCAAAGAGCACACCAAAATAAACAAAAAGGCCAATATGCACACAAATGGGATAAAGTGGTTGAAAGGGGCCTCCCTCACTAAAGTAGGTATGCCTCTCCCAAGAGGGGCCTGAGACTCCCTTCAAAAAATCGGAGGTATCAAAATCATTTATAAGGGCCCTCGTGGGCTTAACAACCAGTCGGTCAGATCCCCCTAGAGAGGCAATCCTCCATAAAGTTTGTGTGTTGTCTGAACCTTATTTGACCCAAGGTACCTATCGAATAACCCCTACAAGTAACCTATGTGGCTACCTATGTCAAGCAACTAAGCCACCACGATATAACCAATGCATAGGAGAAAATTCATAATTCAAGTCCACCATATGGGAAGGGTAGAAAATACCTAAATCTCAAAAGCACTGCCTCTCACAGAGGTAAAGGTACTAGAAAGGCCCCCATATACAAATAGATCCCCATAATTATCTCTAACGCTAAGAAGGTATTGGAGGGATATCTCCTCAACCAACTTTGTGCAACCTCGTGCTTCAATCCGGTGTGAGTGGAGCCTCCTAACGTCACCAATTATACAATGGAGAAGTTTACTCAGAAAATCCTATTCCAAGGCTCTAAATCTTAAGCTAGTTTGTGCACCCTGGAAAATAAAATCGTTTCTAATTAATTTTAAATTTATGAGAGTTACTTTTAGTCGCTTTTTTTACTCAAAAGGTGCGGCGGTGAAACTGATGATGTTATGACTCAGCAAGTAAATGAAATGAACATGAATATAATGCAAAGTCCTAACTTCAATTCTCAATAAATGATAAGCTTTTCAAAATGCAACTTTCAATTCAATTCTGCAATTTCAAATAAGATGCAATATTTCCATACATGTACTAAGATCAACAATAAGAACCCAAAAGATCAAATGCCAGCAATGCAAAATGTATACATTTTGTATTTTCAATATAAAAGAATGAAAATGCAAGGATTGAACATCAACTTGGTATAAATACCCTAATGTATGCAAACAAAGACAAACCAAGTAGAATATCAATAAGCAAACACCCAGCCCAAGATGCAAGGACAACCAATAAAAAGGATAAGAAAAACCACCCAAAAATTCAACCAAAGAAAGGTTTCCTATTACTCCCAGGCACTTAACAGTCATGACAGAGACCCAAGAAGACTCGGCAACCATCAAAAATTTCCCAGTAAACATCAAACTCAACAATCAAGAAAAAAAGGATGATGTATGTGATTGTTCAGGAGACAACTGCATATGTACGCACCCTATAGAATGAAAGCTCGTGTATGTATGCGTTTGTCAAGGGAAAACCCACGTATATGTATAAAAACATTGTCAGGTTAAGGATAAGGCCAAGAAACAAAGACTCAAAATAAAAAGAGGTTGTTAAGCAATCAAACGACAAGAAACTCAAGATAAACGAGAGCAATCAAAGGAGAAAACCACTCCAAACCCCGAAAATAAGATTCCCTCCTTAGTATGGTTTCCAATTATGTTATGATGAAAATCACTCTATGGCATGGGGTAAACCACAACAGACAAAAATGACTGCAAAAATCAACTCTAATCTCAAGTATTATATATAAACAAATATGCTAACAAGACAAGATCAAGATCCTACTTCGTCCAGACGTTCGATGAAGTCCACTGTTGAGCACTTGACTCAAAGAAATACACTTGCAACTTGTCCTCAAAAACCAAGATATGCAAGCATATGGTGATGATATATAAAGTTATCACATATAATAGCATAATCCGCCAATATTCATAACAAATATTCCCATGGAATAACAATTCAAATATTTTCTAGACATTAATTGGATGAGAAAAGAGTATTTCTATTAAAATGTAATCAACAGAAGTGTATGAATGACAAACTTCTATTTCGGTACATTCGGAATTGAGAAACTAAGTCCCTTCTAATTGGGCTTCCACCACTTCAATCCTCCACCAAAGGAAAGCTAATGTAAGAGAGAAAATGAGGTTCTCCATCAAATAGGGAAGATCTTGGGGGTTGAACAATGTATTCATACTTAAAAGGACAAAGGGATGCAGACTCAATATGAAGTGAATAATTTGTCCAATGTAACTTTTCTCTCAAATTTGAATTCTTCTCCTCTTCTACATAGCTTGGATATGGCCCATTTGTAGCCTTCAAATGGAATTGAAGGGCCGAGTCAGATCGTTTCTAGTATATGGAAGCTCAAGGATCATGGATCTCGCAAAGTGACATGGAAACCCGACACCATTTTTTTAATTTTGGGCACAAAACTCGATGTGTGCGGGCTATAATGGTGCAACCTATGTATACCCATGTTGTATAGATATTAGGGCACGTATATGTGGAAAAACACAATTTGTATCTCTGGGAACTGCAAAAAGGGACTTCAAGTCTACATATGGAAATGGAAAAGGCCTTCTGAGCAAGTTGCATAGGGTGAGGCAAATCTTGCTATAACACACCTCAGTTTTCCCATATGTTTGGGGGTGATAGGCATTGTTGAACTATAATTTAGTCCCCATTTTCTTCTATAAATTCCTCCAAAAATGACCCAAGAACCGAGTATCTATATCAGAGGTAATAGGTTTTGGAACCCCATGCAATCTAACAACTTCTGAAAAAAACATTTCAACCACCCTCAATGCATCACTAGTTTTCTTGCAAGCAATGAAATGAGCCATTTTAGTGAACCTATCAACAACCACAAAAATAGAATCATTAACTTGTGTGTTTGGGAGCCCCAACACAAAATCCATGCTCAGATCTGTCCATGGGCCTATGGGAACTGGTAATGGCATATACAACCATGTGTTTTGTGTTCTGGTAATGGCAAATTTGGAAAATCATGAACCATTCCACATACTAGGTTATATCTCTTTTCATCTTTGACCATTAATACTTATCTTTGATTAAGGATATTGTATTATCCTTTCCAAAATGTCCTTCAAAACCACTATTGTGAAGGTCTCTAATAATATTTTCCCTTGTTGAACCAATTAGGATGTATAGTTGTTTTCCTTTTAAGAGATAGCCATCTTGCATAAAATATTCACCTTGATTAATATCCATGTTACCGGTGACTAGATTCTTCAATTCTTCCACAATATCTTGAAAATCATTATCAAATGCCTAGAGATCCTTTAATGCAACAAATCCAATTACTTGATTTTCCATGGTTGTCAAGATAATAGTGCGCCAACTCAAAGCATCTCCAACTTGATTATGTCGTCCTAACTTGTGCTTCAAAACAAAGGTGTAGCCTTGTAATAAAGAGACTCATTTGACATGTCTATTATTCAATTTCTTTTGGGTGTTTACATATTTTAATACAATGTGATTGGTAAATAACACAAACTCTTTCGACACTAGATAATACCTCCAATGTCGTAATGCTTGCACAATTTCATAAAATTCTACATCATATGTGGAGTAGTTCTTTCTTACCTCATTCAATTTTTCACTAAAGAATGCAATTGGTCTACTTGCTTGGCTAAGTATAGCTCCAATGCCTACATTTGAAGCATCATATTCTACCTCAAACACTTTATCAAAATATGGTAAGGCTAATATGGGTGCCTCATTTACTTTCTTCTTTAGAAACTTAAAACTTTCCTCGGCCTCATTGGTATACATGAATGTCTTTCCTTTGGCACAATTTGTTATGGGTGCTACAATATTGCTAAAATTTCAAATATTTTTTCTGTAAAAGGTGGCCAATCCATGAAAACTTCTTACCTTTGTGATGCTCCTAGGACTAGGCCACTCCAAAATTTCTCTGACCTTCTCTGAATCCATATTGAATCCCTCTATTGAGATGACAAAACCCAGAAACACCAAATTTTCTTGCAGGAAACTACATTTATTTAGCTTTTCATAAAGTTGATGTTTTCTCAATGCATCCAATATAAATTTTAAATGTTGCAAGTAATCTTCTTTTTTGTTTACTGAAAACTAGGATGTCATCAAAATAAATGACAATAAACTTACCAATATAAGGTTGAAGCACAGTATTCATCAGCCACATAAAATTTCTAGGAGCATTGGACATCCCGAATGGCATCACCATCCATTCATATAGTCCATCCCTGGTCTTGAAGGAAGTTTTCCATTCATCCCCTTCGTGAATCTAGATATGGTGGTATCCACTTCACAAATCAATCTTACTAAAATATTTAGCTCCGGCTATCACATCCATCATGTTTTCCAACTGTGGTACAGGAAACCTATATTTGATGGTAATTTTATTGATTTCTCTGCTATCTTTCACATCCTCCATGTATTATCCTTTTTTGGAGTCAACAATGTCAGTACAACACATGGACTCATGCTTTCTCTTACCAAACCTTTCTTTATAAGTTTTGTCACTTTCCGGTTGATCTTTGCATGTTGTGTAGGACTCATCCTATAGGCTACCTGATTAGGTAAAGATGATCCTAAGATTAGAACAATGTGATGTGGAATATCCCTCTTTGGTGGAAGACCATTAGGCAGTTCATTAGGGATAACATCAGCATATTCTTCTAGTAAATTGTCCACTTCAGTAGGAATTGGTATGTCTTCCACAGATCCTTTTTTCACAATTAATGCATAGCAGAATCTTGTTGCCTATGTTTCCTTAACAAAATCTCTTTCTAACAACATATTCTCAGCTTTTCCTTCATCCTTAAGGGGCAATAAGATGACTTTCGATCCATCCTTCCAAAAGGTGTAGGTATTCTTTCCTCCATCATGCATGACTTTTCTGTCATATTTCCAAGGCCTCCCCAATAACAGATGACATGCATCCATCGGAATGACATCACACCATACTTCATCTTTATAAGTCTTACCAATGGAAAAATTGATCAAACATCTTTTATTAATGGTGACTTCATTCCCCTTTTCCAACCATGCAATTCGGTAAGGATGGGGATGTGTTTCACAGCGTAATTTCAACGTATCTGCCATCTCTTCTCACAACTACCACTATCAACAATAACTTGACATACCTTTCCCCCGTAAGTGCATCTAGTTCGAAAAATATTTTTTCTAAGCCAAGAATCTTCATTGTTGCTACCCTGCCTTTGCTATTTTTTGGGAATCACCATTGACCTCTGTATCATGAGACTCTCCCCCATATTAGGTGGGACTTCATATTCAACTCCTTCTTCATTCTCAACTTGGACCACGTTCAAACTAGGTTTTTTTCCTTTCTTTATCTCTTGCATGTTATAACTTGGGAATTCAAATTCTCGGTGACCCTTTACACCAGACCTAAAACACACATAAGGTCCTCCTCTTCCACAATTGTAACCTCTACCCCTCTGAAATACTCTTCCTCATGGCTCATTTAGGTTACCTTGTCGAGTATCTTCTACTTTCTCAGCCCCTTGGGATGATTTTCCTATGCCATAGTTAAAACCACCCCGTGAGGTAGACAATGTACCCCTCCTTGATCCTTTATTCCTTTGAGAAAAAAATTATTTAACTTTTCCTCGTGTTTTAAGGATAATTGATATGCCTCTTCCATGTTGAAAACTCTATGCATGCTAAGTTCATCTTGAACAAAAAAATTTAAACAATTCACATACCTTGCAAGCAGTTGCTCATCATTTTCCTGGTGATCCACATGAACGGAAAATTGATAAAACTCATTTGTGAGTTCCTCCATGGTGGACAGGTTCTGCTTCAAGCTCTAAAATCTACGAAAAAGGGTTTGGGCATAGTCCATAGGCAAAAAAAATTCTCGCAATTTCTTAATTTTTTCTTTTCCTTTTCTTACTTTGTCTTTCTACACATGATCCCACCATATCATGGTGTGACCCTTCAGCTTGGTGCATGCGAATTTCACCTTCTTTTCCTCTGGCATAGGCTATCATTCAAAAAATAATTCCATGGAATTTGTTGGAAGTAGGTCGAATCAGAAAGAAAGGCTATTTTGGGAAGAAAGGCATGCAAGAGGAAAGAGACAAATGGAAGGAAAAGTAGCACACATGCATGCATGGAATACCTAACAATGCTAGGGTTAGGGGTTTTGTAATACATTGTAATGGCTAGTGAATCGAAAATATAAATCAGTAGTACTTATGACAAACAAAAGAGATGAAAAAGAGGATAGAGAGGAAGAGTACTATAAGAATTGTATGAATCATTAAGTTGGTGAGCTAAGGAGGGAATGAGTGACTCGGTCCCGAGGTTTAGATCATAAGTTGAGGAGCCTGGTGCGATCTAGTCAGCCTCGCAGAGATCAAGGAGCATGTTGATGAGAGTGAGATCCAAGAATGTAAACATACATGGCGTGATGTCTTTCTAAACCATAATAAAATCCTAAGAGCCAGATATTTGTGTACGTAGCCCTGGAGGGGGTGAACCATGGTAACACTGTGTCGTGGGATTGAATGAATGTGTCTTTGTGTCTAATTAATTGATGAATGTTGAATGAATGAAGTGATTAAGTAGATCTGATATTTTACATGCATGCATAGAATAAATGTTATAACAGGATGTTAAATGGACTAAATAAAGGTTGCGATGTACAAGAACATATCTCTCTCAGTATCAGGTTGAAAACACCTAAGTATTTCATCCACCCATAGAACTATCTCGGGTGAGAGTGCGCAATACACTATGCATACTGTGTTTCCTTTTGGGTGACCAGAGGGGTCGATAGTATTTAAGGGATTTTTTTGGGAAGCTTCTTGGTTATGAACTGGGGTCAATATGTAATGGTAAATGGATAAAATGGAATGGAAAACCAACAAATGGTTTTGTTTCCAGCTGATTGGAAGGCAATGGGATTGAGCACATGAGATCTATGGAAGACGTGTCAAAAGAATACTGGATCGGACGAAAAGAAGGTGAGAGAATGTGAAGCTAAAAGGGGATGTTGAGACCATGGAATCCAATGAAAGCAGAGATAGAGAGTTGGTTGAAGACAAAGGAGCTAGATTTTGCATAGAAAGATAACAGAAACCTGAAGTTAACACCGCGTAAGTATCTGGACAAGTACGTATTCACCAACTTGCATGAAGTATTTTTCTATGATTTCTCACACATATTGTAGGATTGGATCAAAATATTGAAAGACAACCATCTGACAAATCAGATCAGACAACTAGAGTGTAATCCTGAAAAGATCACACAGCTACAACGTGTTGATAATAAATTGATGCGCATAGTATATTTTTGGTTAGACAACATTTTTGTCGGATTTATCACAGAGTTTGCAGTAGATACAACAAAGTCATACAGCGTAGATGAACAAGAATTCTTGAAAAGGACCTCAAGCTAGGTACATCATTTCTCTATATACTTCCATTAAGATATTGTTGTATAACAAAGGTGTAATGACGATGGATTCAGAAAACTAAAGTTCCCTGCGCGCATGGGGTAAGGGGGGAAGCACTGACAGGAAAAGGAGAAATGGAAGGAGAAGGGGATAAAGGAAAGAAGGAGGAGGCCTTGGACCCAATTATGATGGACGAAAACCAGATCAAGCGGATCATGCTGAAAACTAGAAGGACGTGCAGTGGAGTACCCTACCAATACAAGGTGAACACCAAGAAGAGAGTTGTAGCTGCAAGGGAATGCTTGGCAAGTGATGAAGAGGAGGTAGAGCATCTCCGGGTTATGGAGCATATTGAGGAAATCTTATGCACAACATATGAGAGGAAGACGAGAGGTCCAAGAGTGGGAATAAAAGGCAACACTCCTATCCATATTACTGTCAATGTGGAACCCATAAACCCATGTGCGACTAACACACCAAGAAGAACACCACCGTTTAGATAACTGAATTTCGGGAGAAGGAAGACAACATGAAGTACATCTACACAAGGAAAAAAAATTGGGGGAACTAGTTCAGGAAGCATTAGTCAAATATTTACACTACACAGAGGTATTAGTTCAGCATTTAGGATGGCAGGACACGATCCCACCATCAGGTTACCATAATTTAAATGAGAAGCGTCGGAGGACCTGGAGAAGCACTTGTTTATCTATGAAAAGATTTGGGAAGTGAAACATATCACAGATGAGGAAAATAAAATTGCACAGTTAGCTATCACATTAAGGGATCACGCACTAGATTGGTATATGAGTTTAGTTGCAAACAGTCCTCGAGGGACAACTAGAATGATTGGAGATATCAAGAAGTTGTTGATAAATGAGTTTTAGAATCCTAGTTCAGAGGATCAATACATGAACGAGATGATATAGATTAGACAGAAACTAGGAGAATTTGTATGGGAGATTGACCAGAGATTCAAACGAATGAAAGGAAAGATGAAATATGTCATGAAAGATATGCAACATAGGCACATGTTCTTTAACTCACAATTACCACACTTGAAATATCCACTGCAACAACAAAAATGTCAGACGCGGGCAGAGGCTCTGTAGGAATCCCTGCAACTGGAAGAAAACTAATATCAGAATACATATCTAGCCATCGAGGAGCTGAAGGAGGATCTAAATAACTTAACGTTCCAGCTAAACAAGAACAAAAGTAAGGAAAAAAGAGAAGTCGTTTGGTGTATCACATGTAGGACAGAAGGACACCATAAGAACGAATGTCCAACATTCACGCAGTACATGGCATCAGGAATGCCAAATCCACTACCAACAGGAGGACTATGGTTCGAAATCTGTAAGAAATAGGGCCACGATCCATATCACTATCCAATGACGCAGAAGTACCAAACAATCCCAAAGAGCTCGTATTGCTATTTTTCCAAGTCAGTAGGACATGATGACAAAGACTGTAGAACCATGGAGTTGATGAGAGAGAGGAGATCATATGCATACAGGGTGTAGGAAGAAATGATGACCAAGCAAGCCACACCTCAGTTTAACCAACTACCAGCCCCATACAACACTATGCAGTAGTAGTATAATACGACACAAAAACCATATAACACGGTGCAACCACGGTACAATATCGCGCAACCACACTACAATATCGCGCAGTATAATCAGGCACCTTGGTATAACGTGTCATGAGGGGATAGAGTTGGCTACAGAGGCAGAGGAAGATAAAGAGGAAGCTTTGGAAGAGGTAAAGGACCAGTGGTATGTCACAATTTTCAACAACCAGGACACTATGCAAGAGAATTTCCACTTCCACCAACGACCTGTATGTATTGTCACACATCGGATCATGACACAGAAGAATGTTCGACAATATTAGGGAAGATCCAGGAAAAGAGAAATCAGAACAATCATAATTTTCAGTGGATTTCAGCAGAAGCAAGGGATGAAGGAAGAAACATCAACATAGTTACACGCGGAGGAGATAAAATAGAAAATGACTCAGAGAGACAAGAGCCAGTACAACACTAATGGGTGAAGAAAAATGTCGAACCAAGGAAGTAGTTTGACATGTAGAATGAGAAGGAGATATTCAAGCATTACATACATTGCATTGACCTCAACCACGTAGCATAGTAAGGAAGTACTAGAGTATGATATGCCTCCATCGTTGGATCACACCAAATAAATGCAACCCCTGGGACAAGTAAGTACGATCAAAGGATTTTTGAAAGCATGTGTAAAATTACTAAACGACCCATCCTCTGTCAAAATATTACAAAATATTACAGAAAGATGTAGCATAGAGACAGAAGGAAAGCTATAACAAAAACAGTCAATCACCTACATACAAGGAGGAGAACAAGTAGGGAGTTCAGGCTGAACGCCAACATTGGATATTTAAACATGGGAGATATCATACTGGACTTAGGATCTGAAGTCAATTTATTACCCAAGAAGACATGGAAATGTATGGGAGAGCCCACATTAGGATATTCATCGATTCAACTGAAACTAGAAAATCAGCACAAAGTTATACCAATTGGAAGACTAAAAGGAGTGACAGTAGACCTGGATGGAGTACGGACTAAAACTAACTTCAAAGTAATAGAAATAGTGGACAGAACAACACCTTATCTAGCAATGCTCTGCTTGGATTGGGAATTTGATAACTAGGCCATAATCAACTTAAATACGCGGAAAATGACCTTTGAGCCAAGAGAATATAGGGTCATTGCAGCATTAGACCCATCAGAAGGGGAAAGGTTTGTAGATCCTACTTGCTTGGACCTAGAGGAAATTAGCCAGTTGTACATAACAACTGCGCGACATGAGGATTACGTAAAGCCAATTGCAGATGGGATACTCAGTTGGAGGAGCATAACCTCATGTGCATCAGACTCAGATACGGTTTTAGAGAATTGGCAAAAGAGGCTACACAAAGTTTCCACAAGAATATGTGCAAGAATAGACCGTGTGGTAAGATGGGTAGGTATGGAGATAAGGGAACCACCTAGTTTCCATGGGGTGAACAGTCTAGAATCATTCTTGACATGCTACAAAGATGAAGTGTTAGAAAATCATAAACTCTTAGCACTAGATATAGCACTCAAGTCCACACCTACAAGATGGTGGGGTGCGCATAAATAAACAATCAAGGACTGGTACCAATGTAAGCGGTTATTGCACATTAGGTTTGGCGCAGAACAAAGAAGGAACCAATGGCAGAAATATGATGGACAGGGGGAACCAAAAGGACACTTGTAGAAGTGTAGAGCGTTGTGTAAAATGACACCACCAAAGGAATGGCCTCATCATTTTGTACACACATTAGAAGGCATCCCAACAAACTGGTATACAGACCAGGAACTCCACAAAGGAACTACGAGCTGAACAATACTACAACAAAACTTTATAGTCACTTTATCATTTGAGCATGAGAACCCCAACATGGATGCAACACTTAAATAAATAAGAGGGGTGATATTCATTAAGGAACCAGAAGGTGAACTCATAACAGAAGAACAATAGCAGAACAGATAGATAATGAAATAACTATTGTCATGCTACCATGTGTAAGAAGAAGTACCAAAGGAAGATGACCCGCGCGATATTCAGATTGAGGAATATGAAGGCGAAAGAGAAGTGGAAGGTTCACCTCTAGAATCAAAAGTAATTGTTGCACCGATCAAGGTGAAGAAATTCAAAATTGGGACAATTGAGAATTCCAAAATGGCCAACATTGGAGACTACTAGGATGAGAAAACAGTGGAAATCATAACAGAGTTATTGTGTGAGTACAACGACTTGTTCCCAACAACGTTCACAAAAATGAAGGGCATATCAGAAGAGATAAGATAAATAAAGATACCACTCAGAGCTAAGGCAAGATCGATCAAACAATGACCATACAGACTAAACCCAATATATAAGTAAAAATTAAAAGTTGAGATCGATAGGATGTTGGAGGCTGGAATCATAGAAACTGTAGAAGAATCGGAAAGGATAAGACCGATGGTAGTTCAGAAGAAAAAACAAGGGGGAATAATAATATGCGTCGACTTGAGGATGTAATAACCCTCCTAGCTAAGGACAACTACTCAGTCAACCGGTGAAAATTTTTTTTTTGAAGTGTGTGCGCGTGTGTACAAGAAACAACCCCCTCGACTCTAGGTCAACACTCGAACCAACAGGACGCAAGTCAGACGAATACAATCAAGATGACCCAACCTAACATAACGACAACAAGAAACAAACGCCCCTGAACAGGAGGCGGATAACTAGTGGCTATAGGCAGAGACAGACACCAGGGGTTAGGCACAGTACTGTCACAGAAACGAAGGAATCCGTCAATAGAGTCGCAGTAGTGGAAATGTGCCTTTAAACAGCCCGAGACTACTGATACGGCTCCGAATGTGTCGCAAGAGTGGAACTGTGCCTTTAAACAGCCCGAGACTCTTGATACGGCACGGGATTCCTTCCACCGGATTACACACAGACATACATACTAAGCTGC
>ML802917.1:28396-39231 GCA_009831015.1 Picea engelmannii
TGTCATCAATCTATGATCTGAGTATGGGAATGCCTACCTCAGAAGGGATATATATTATATTCTGCTGATGCTTGGATGTTTGCAGGTTTCCGATTAGATGTGTTCTTGGTTCTTGACACACACATGCAGCTTACAAAGTCCGTCGACTGTCATTGATTCCACTCCCAGACTTTGGGGGGCATTCTGTTATCCACAATTTTGGTCATTGTGATGGTGTTATGATAATGTCATGATGATGAAATATCAAGCTCTTCCATAAAAACATTTTCCTGAGAAAAGTTACATTTATCAGTTTCCAGAAATCATATTTTAAAAGATAGTTCGTAGGCTGCTTATATGGTCACCTGTGGGAATACCTATTTCTCGCATGCTGCTTCAAGCATGGGTGCAAACTTCTCGCACTGTACTCAAGGCTAGGGTGTGGACATGATCTTAAAGAAGGAAAATGGATAAGTTCTCGATCTTTCTAGAAGAGAATCTTCTAGAAGGATGAGTTGGCTCTCGAATGGTTGGCAAAATACTTACTTTCCAGATATATTGGGATCATTCCCTATCCAAGTAACTAAACCATATTCTCCTATATATTGAGGAGATTGCTCATGGAAAAGGTTAAGCATAAGAAAGCTAGTAAGAGATTGATTGGAGAATTGTTAGAAGCCTGTATGGAGAACTGATGCTACAACAGCAAGAGACTACAGCAAGGTCATCACAAGTGGTTGATTTTCTTCATGCATGAGCAAGTGTGTGTGTCAGAGCTAGGAGCCATCGAAAGGAGACCTACGACATCAAGGCTCAGGTTGTAAGTTTCTCTTTCAATTAATTAATACAGTAATATGTCCCTTTCCCATAAAGATGATGTCACTTTATTACATGATTCCTTGATCACATGTATAAACTAGCTATTGAATACATTAATTCGCCTTTACTTTGATTGGTTTGTTCTGTTGTGATCTGAACGGAACAAGAGCATCGGAGCGAAGCTTGGAACAACAGAGACTTTGGAAAGCGTTCATAAGGTATGTCCATATTCCTTTATCTCTTAGTTCACTCAATAGACTAGATCTAGGGAAAGAGTAGTATTCTGTCTTGTTTTGTTCTAGATCCAGGTGGATCTAGGGAGATCGGTTCGTGTCCGCACTTACGGATTAATCCATAAACAGTGCACCCTTTCTCTCCCTCATGAGCTGTCTTTAAGCAATTTCAAAATGTAACTCCTCTAACACTTGGTCTCCTTTGAGTGACTCTTCACCTTTCCTTGATATCAATGATCACGACTTAATCATTCGTTGAGGTCACTTAAGTCACTAAAGTGACCCATACCATCATAAAGTCACTTTTACATTTAAAAATTAAAAGACCCAACTTTATAAAATCACTTTATAAAAACTCATTATAAAGTGACGAGGAAGAAAGTGTGCTTGGTTACTTCTGCATGCTGGGCGCCGTCAATGCAGAAGTACCTCCGAGCTACAAAATTCTTACACTTTTAGAGGTTTAATAAATAAATCCATGGTTGTTTATCTAGATGAACTTACAATTTACTCCCGAGAAAAAAATGAACATATTCATCATCTGAGGAAAAGTTTTGATCAATGCAAAAAATATGGAATTTCCATAAATCCAAAAAAGACAATTTTCACGGTAATAGAAGAGAAAATTTTGGGTTTTAATTTTTCAAAACTTGGGATTGTAATAGATACTAAGAGAACCAAGGCTATTTCCCAAATTTCTTTTCCTCATAATAAAAAGAACATGCAATCCTTTTTGGGGAAAATTAACATCGTAAGAAGATTTGTCCCTAGCATTTCCGAAATTGTTAAGCCTTTACAAGATATGATTAAAAATAACTTGTTGGAACCCAAAGTTTTGGGTTCAATTTTGCATGCATGTATAAACAAATTTGTGCGTGCTCATTCCAGAGTTTTGTACATGCCTAAGGAAATGTGTGAGGAATGACAATGAGTGCACACCGGACCGAGTTTTGACAATGCATGACATGTCTGAAAGATTATTGATTTCTCATTGGTCCCAGTTTTGAAGCGCACCAAAATTCAAGAATATGCACGCTAGAATCAACAAAAGAATCATAGGGAAATCCTCTCGAATGATTACTACCAACAACACAAGGGATCATAGATATGAAGAAAGATGAGCTGGTAGAGCAGTTAGATTGCCTGGATTCCTCAAGGCTACATGGATTGTAGGCATGTGCTAGAAGCATGAGAGGATTTTTTTTCAGCCGACAAAGTGGAGCAGAAAAGAAAGAGACAAGAGCTCCTGAGCAGGGAAAGCTATAAAAGGAAGCAATGATATAAAAAATGGGGCTAGCTAGCTAGATGTATTAGATGAGATTCAATGAGTCACTAGTATCGAGTTCGCTTTGATCTTGTTGTAATATTGCTTTTCTCTTGAATATACTCTTGTGTATGTTGTAATCTGAGTTTTGAGAAAGGGAACATTGTGTAGTGTGTTGTGATTATGAGGATTTATGTAGAGAAGATATGAAGTTCTATGGCTGTCATATATATTTGTTTTGTGTAATATATACCTCTATTGTGATGGAATGAGTCTAGTAATAAAGACTCGAAATTTATGATCTACTCTGTGTCTATCATGTATGAGTTGAATATGTGTGTGTATGGTTTTAATTCTTAGTCCTAATAATCTATCGGATATGAGTTGCGGAAATGAGAGCCTCGATGGGTTTTTGTGTGTTTATCCTTCATCCTCGTCACAAGAAATTATGGTCTCTGTGATTCTCTCTGCATCTTGGGTGAGACATTCCTCGGCCTTAGCCAAGGATTGATATGTCAATTCTCTGGGGTTTTTGTTGGTCAAATCTGGACGAAACCTGGGTCTAAACTCCCTAGTGTTAGGACAGATGCGCACAATAATGGATTAAAAAATGCCAACAAATGGTTTCGTTGCTGGGACCTGAAAGTATTGTTAGGAATGATGAAGGCATGAGATGAGGTGGCATCCATCTAAGGAGGAAATTCAAGATTGGTTGTCTTCTAAAGAACATGAATTTTTCCCGTGGCAACCTAAAGAATAAGAGTCAATGTATAAAATTGGAAATATATGTATCTTTACAATGATATGCATGAGCCATTCTTTGTTGAATTCCCTTGTTTGTTGCATGAGTGGCTAAAGAGACAAGATGCTACCAATTCTAGTGTGTGGCCTTTGGAACCAGTTGTATGGGATCAAGCGAAGCTTTAAAGATTGAAAGTGTTGGATAATAAATGGACTCATGCTATTGAATTTTGGTTTGCTCGGATAAAAGAGGGATACATCATTGAATTTGTGGTAGAGTAAACCGATTCTTTCAGCGAGGATAAACAAAAGTTTGTAGAAGGAACAAGGAAGTGAATGCTGGAGAAAATCCCACTATGGATAATAATGCTATTCGTGGAGAAGGGGTCGATGCACATGGATCCCGATCGAATTGATGACTCAAATCCACTAGTGCGCGAGGGGGATTTTGCAAAGACAAGGGAAAGTCAAAGAGATAATCGGTCCGTTGAGGAGGATCCAAAAATTGTTAAGATGAGGTTAGGAATGGTATGGAACCAGAGGAGTAGAGGAGAAAAAGAGTCGAAAGGTACAAAATACAAGTTGAGATAAAATGGAGAGAAAAAAAGAGAGGTGGAAAATAATTAGCCAGGGGAACGCGACAAGGGGCCGGGTCTAAGATGAGGAGAAAAGGGACCACACCGGGTGCTATTGTGGAAGAGTATGTTGTGCTGGAGTGGAACACAAATGAATATATACCCACGAAGAGGCGTGGAATAGAGGATGGACTGTCTAGTGGGGAGACCAATAGTGATAATAGTAAGGACCTAGGTGATGAAGTCTGCCCCCATTGGATGTTGCGGAGTGTTGCAAACTTGAAGGAAGATGAAGCACAAAATAATGGTCCGCTGATAAGAAGAGAAGTTGGCGTGCAAAGTAGTGGTGCATTGATAAGAAAAGAAGTTGGCACATAAATAAGACCAGAAGATAGAGCTCACATTTGTGGTGCACAGTTAGGACAGGAAGGTGGAGGGTAGTGTGTTGATGTGTCGGAAGAAGAGGAAGATGAAGGTTCCCCTAATGGTGAGGGAGATGAATTGGAAATAGTAGATGGTATTGCACGACTGCAAGTAGACAATTATAAGGTTCACCTCACAAGAAATTTTAGAAGAAGATGGACGTACCCCCCCTTTATACCACCCCCCTTGCACATTTTTAATCAAGAAGACAACACAATAGATAGTGAAGATATTGGAGTAGAAGAGAGAAGCGAAGAGACGAGTGAAGAAGAAGGTAAATTTAACAATACTTCACCTCGAGGATTAGTGGTGTCAAAAAATCAAACCCCTAGCGACAAGAGAAGAGGAACTAACTCGAGTTTGAGGATGGAAAATTAAGATAGTACCCTAAGGCTACTCGTGTTCCACAAAACAGGTAAGGATGATGCATAGAAACACTGGTTTACATGTGAACCAAGCTGGTATGTGAAGAGAATCACAGATGAAGCATCCAAAGTTGCACAACTAGAGACTAAATTCATGGATAAATCCTTGACATGGTATATGAAGTATAATGCTACTACACCAACAAGACATGTGAGGTCCCTAGCCAAGATTAAAAAAGATTTGCTTAAGGAGTTCTAGAAACTGAAGTCAGAATCCCAGTGTATAGATAAAGGAGATCAAGCAAAAGGAAGGATAAATCGTTTGGGATTATGACCAATGGTTGAAGATCTTATTGGATGGGTTGACGTTCCAAATTCAGTACGTGCAACACAAATAATGCTTTATTGCGGGGTTAATTCCCCATATCCAAGTACCTCTCACCTAGTAGAAGATGATGACTCAGGTAGAGGCAATCGAAATTGTGATCCGCCTGGAGGCTACTCTAGGAGGGGCAGAGACATCGAGAGGTTTGGTGCAAGTAAAGTCACAACTAGCCAACTTGATGATGCAGATGTAAGATATGGACAAGAAAAAAGTCATGCACGAGCACATATGGTGTACCACTTATTGCTTAGAAGGCCATCAAAGAGATGAATGTCCAGTACTTCCCAATTACATGGTGGTAGGTGCACTGAGTCCATTTCCATCAGGATAAATGGAGTGGTGTGAAATATGCAGACAATGGGGACATGTGCCAACCTGCTACTCAACTTTGCAGAAGTACCAGACGATGACACATACTCCATTATGCGAATTTTGTAAATCCATCGGACATGATGTCAATAGTTGCATCTCACTCCAATTGATGCAAGATAATACCTGCAATTCGTTCCAGGTATAGGAGGAGAAAAATGTTGCTGAGCATGGTGGTGAAAAAAGAGGCATAATCAAGGAGGTCCCTATGGTGGATATAGGCACGGTTGCAATCGAGGATATGATAGAGGGGGAGGTAGACCCCTCACATGTTTTAATTGAATTGAGATTGGTCATGTCTCATGATTTTGTACCAAACTGCACATGCTCTGTGTACATTGTTGTAGTCCTAAGCATGTCACAGAAGACTGTCCCGACTTATTGAATAAGTGGGAAGACAAGAATACCAATTGTAACATGGTGCATGTAGAGATTCTTAAGAATAATAAGAGGAACAAGGAGGCTGATGTCCGAGTAGTAACCCGTGGAGGGGTGAAGACAAGAGTAGACTTTGAGCATGGTGAAGGCTCAGGTCAAAATCCAGATGGGAAGATAAGGAAGGCCACTCAACCCCATTCAATGTTCGATGATGCTAAACAACAACAGTTCCTATGTGATGCACATAGAGCCATGGAAGAAGAAATAGGATGTGAGGAGCTATAGCACGTGACTTAGAAGTTAGTCAAGGAGGCTTGGATTCAGGAAGAAGTGCAAAGGGTGACACAAATGTCACTAGAAGAAGATTGAATCCACGAAGAATTACAACGCGTGACACAGAGGTCATGCGTGCATGAGGAGTTGTAGTGAACGACACAAAGATCTTTGAAAGAAGCATGTGTGCGAGAAGAAATACAACGCGTGATGCAAAAACCAATATACAAATATCACATACAGATTGAACTACGACACACTGAACAACAAACATATGAAGAACAACACTGGAAGGAATTGCAACACACGTTGAAGTCTTGCATGACTTGGATAAAATGGAAGAATCCGAAGATCAAGTAAGTTCTTTCTTGCATTTTTGTTTGTAATTGCTGAATGATCCAAAGGCTGCAAGTAAGTTGACACAAATGTTAGCTACTTTCATGAGAGAACAAGGAGTAGAAGAAACTATATCATCTTAGCTCCTACAAAGAGATGTATGTCAGGTCAACAAACAAAGCACACTGGCCACGAATTTAAGATGACAACATAACTTGGTAGTTATGACATAGAAGGAGTCATGTTGGATCTGAGGTCCAATGTGAATATGTTTTCAAAGAAATATAGGGAGGTGATGGGTAAACCCAAATTGGTATGTTCTCCCATCCAATGCCGCCTAGACAATCAATAAAATATATACCCAATAGGCTGGCTGGAGCAAGTGGAAGTGAATATAGGAGTCAAAACAAAGGTTGACTTTGAGGTCATTGAAATTATGGATGATTCTAATCCATATCCTGCATTGCTTGGCATTCACTGGGATTTTGATAAAAATGTGACGTTGAATTTGAAAAGAGGCAGATGTCATTTGAAACAGACACCCTACGCGTCATATCACCATTGGATCCATATGAATGTGACATATACAATGAACCAGTGGATGAGGATGCATGAAGATCAATCTTTGAGAATATATATAAATTCACTAGACATTGGGAGGACTATATCAACCTCGCCAAAGATGGAGAATTGAGCTAGATAAGTGTCAAATATTATGACATCGATCTGAGGATACCATGGAGAGGTGGAAAAACAAGAAATATGAAGTATCAACAAGAAGGTGCATGCATATCTATGCAGAGGAGCATGGAGAATAATTTGGCTCCTATCGGTACGATGGATCAGAGCGGGTGGAAAATATTCTTATATGGATACAACGCATTCCCGAGATTCAGAGGGCTTGCGCACTGGATACAATGCTCATTGGAATTCCTACGCACTAGTGGGATGCACATCGAGAACCCTATTGTGGATGGGAAACTATTGAAGAAACCATGCAGGGAAGATTCAGACCCTATGGTGACATTTCTTGAAACATATGTTAGTGGGAATGGTGGTGGAGAGCCACAAAATTGCATCCAATACATCATGTTAGCACTGTAAATTTCCTAGAGGTTGACAACAGAAGAAATCTACAAAAGGTAACTTTATCCAACCGCTTTCGAAGCTGGGATCTAGCCCTTCCAACTTCAGAGAGGGATCTCTCTATAGAATTTAGCTATGTTTCCAATTTTAAATATTAGGCTAGGTAAAGAAATAGGTCGGTTTTGTTGTCAAAGTGTTTTTTCGAATTGGTTGAGACAATCTACACATCCATTGGGCTATGGGGTCTATGTTTTAATAAAATATGAAATCCGAACCAGAAACGCAAAGGAAAACTTTCACAGGGCGAGATGATATAATCACTGGATCCTTTAATAGCATAAATGATGAATAGCAGAAGAGATGAGAGAGATAATTTCAACAAAGAAGCAATTAAGAATTTCTTTATTGAAAACACCAGAAGATAAAACAGTAAAATCTTTCGAGTCAGAAACAGGGTATACGAGATAAATCCTGCAACATTCGTTACTCTTAAAGATTAGAATTAGAAGACAGTATGATAACAAAGCGAGAGTCACATTCAACTTAGAGAGAAAACATCACCAGTGAATACACGCAAGAATCCTGTAAAAGTGCCTCTTTGTATTAATGGAAGATCTCTTCAAAAGTATTACAGTCTGATAGCGTCAGGGTGTGAAGATCAACAACCCTCAATACTTCGAAAGATGAAGTATTTATAACTCAAATTACAAACATTCCTGTCAGTAATGACCAGGACGTGCTAAATTTATTTTTAGCCTAACTAACTTAAAAAATTTCCTAAATCTAGGAACTACTTGATGATGTGGTGTAACTGCACGTTGATTTCTGGGTGGGCCATTGATGAAGCCTCTGCACGACCTCATCTGACTGGACAAATGACTGGACCGAGACAACTCATCTGCTACTCGATCAAATCATAGATCTCCTCCCATTGGAGATGACTGGGCATGTTGACTTTGAGTAGCCTTCGATACACTTCGTCCATTTCTGTGTACCTTGCGAAGGTAGGCTTGGTGAGGAAGATGTATCGAATCTCATGTTGGATACTAATGTCCCACTGAAGAGCATCGAGAAACGCCTTTCCAATGATGCTCCCTTGAATGCCTGCAAACTTTGAACTCTCCTTACCCACATCGGCCAATCTCTTCTTGTAGTCTGGGAGTGTCATCAATTTATCATTGATTACCTTCAGACCAGGCAAACCTTTCTTCTGTAGAGCTTCAATCTTACTAAAGAATCTTTGTACCCCTAGGTCCATGGCGTGAACCTTTTCTTCTAGCTGAAGCATTAATCTTCTCTTAGTCAAAACTCTTTTGACCTCAAGGATGGTCTCTGTTATGTCTTCAATTTTCAGCTCTTCCAGCTCTTCCTTGGTCTTAGAATTGAGGAACTTGATGATCTCGTTCGCCTGTGTTGGCATCTCTCCCAATTCTGATATGATATTCTCAATGGCCTGTTTTCTCCTCTGGACCAATTCATTCTACTCAAACATGATCTGGATCATGGGCCATATCTCGTTCATGGACTTAGTGATGTCTGTCCATACAGTCTCTTTAACCTCAGCCAAAGTCTTTCCTGCCACTGTTTGCTTCCGGAGCTACTGTAGCTCCTGCTTGAGATGCTCTGTCACTTGCTTTTCCTTGGAGAGGCTGGTTTGGAAGGAAGATTTGAGTTCCTGAAGGTTCTCAATCTCCTTTTTTAGCCTGCTGATCTCTATTTCCTACAGGTTCATCTTTTCCATGGACTTAGCCGGGTCGGCTATTTTCTCCTGGGATGTTAATGGAGTCGTGGATGGGACTTCTGTCACTGATGTTGTGCTCACTCCTGATATTGGAATAGCACTCAATGGAATGACTTCCATTGGCTTCAGTTTCTCTTTGTCTTTTAATAGCTTCTCCATCTCAACTTCCATTTCTTTAAGCTGTGCATTCTGCTCCATGAGCAGCTTGAACATTTAATCTTTCTCTCCTTCTTTCTCTGCTATCTCCTTCACCTGCAAATCCTCTGTGGGCGGGAGATTCAGTTGTTTCCTCAAGGAGGCTATGTCAGCATTCTTCTTCTTTATCATTTCCTCAGCTGCTTTCACGTTTGAAGGATCATAACCGATCTTGAGGACCAGCTCCTCCAAAGTCTTGATTCTGTTGTCCTTGGCAAAGGATGATATCTTCTCTAGCTTCAATTTTGTTTGAACATCGTTCAGGGACACCTGCAGTTTGGACGCAGTGGTGGAAGCATGCGCCAATGTGTAAAAGACCATTTCCCCTGTATTCTTTTGCAGATCCATCTGATCGGCCGGATGCACGTCCTTCGTCTGGAATTCGAAGGTGGCCCTTTTATAGTCAGTGATCACCTTGGGATCTGGTACCTGTGCCTGGAGGAATGCCATATGCATTTTGCCCTTCTCGGTGTCGAATGCAGATAACAACCTATGTTGCGCAGTTGACGTCTACTTCCAGAACTGGGCGCAAGTACTGCTGGTCAGGGTCTGGTTCCTTTTCTTGAACAACTCATATTTCTCAAAGATACTCAGCTTCGGTCCCACCTTGCCTGGATGGGTGGTCAATGGAGAATCTGTAGACTTTTTCGGCATTGCTGGGGTTATGACCTTATGGAGGCTCAAACCGAAGGGTGGAATACGAACTTTGGTCACGGTAGTAGACGGGGCTTCTTTTTCCACGGTCGGGCCCGGAACTGCGATGGTCTTAGGCCTCTTGGTATGCAGCTGAAATTCTTTGGAAGATACCTCAGTGACCGGCGAAGATAAGTCTTGCCTAGGCCTCTTCTCTTTTGGGACCTGTGGCGTGGTCGTTTGTGACACAGTGGCCGGGGGATCTTGCTGTTCTACTTCGATCAATGTGTTAGGTTCCTAGGCTGTCTGATTTGCGAACTTCTCAACTTTAGGCCTGGACTCATGAACATATGGGATGTTTTTGTTCTTCACCCTCATCTCTGAGATGATCCCACATGGATCATAATGCCATGGGAAGCTCATGGAGAACTTCATTTCCCTTAGCATCATGTCTGCTTTTTCCCTAGCGTCGCGATTGTTGCAGATGAAGGAGCCAATCTTCCCCTTGATTCTAAGCTGCTTCTTTTTCTTCAATGACACAAAATGGATATCATCAGAATTTATTATCTACCTTATATATTCCAAAGCAAAAATTCTGACAGGCAGATACTTGGGCAGCTTATACGGTGCCAACTCATACCCGTATACTCTGATCTCGGTGTAATCTTGATACAAGTACCAATCCCCTGTCTTTGTGTTGTCCGAGAGATGTAGGATCCTCTGAACTTCATCGTTTATCCGAGGCTCGGGCCTGCCGCCTAGCATACTTACCCCAGGGTGGTAGAATTGGTCGATGAACTCCTTGAAACTGAAATCAGTGGATTTGTGCTTGAGCAAGGAGGTCCATGCTGTGACTGCCTGAGGTCTACCATCTCCATCCATATTCTGCATGGAAAAGCCAAATTTATCCGCCCCCCCCTCAGTTAAAAGCAGATCTGCAAACCTGTTTCTGAGCCGTAGATCTATGCGCTCTATTTATGACACATTCCGGACCCCCCCCCTTCCATTAAAGGAAGAACGGATGGGGGGGGGGGGGGGGG
>ML802917.1:39310-56814 GCA_009831015.1 Picea engelmannii
TGCGTGCGAGTCTTATCATCGATTCCGGACCCCCCCCCCCCAAGTTAAAAGAAAAATGGTCGGGGGGGTACGGAATGATCTGTCCACCGTAGATCTGGGCACAGTCATCTAGACCGCTGATATGTGAACGGAGTATAAGTGAGGGCACAGAAAATACATGCGTCGCTATACTTAGGACAAGTGTATTTTACTGGTTTTCCCAAGGTTTTTCAAGCAGACACCACCATGGGGCTTGACCAATACCATTTTTAAACATCTGAAACGTGGTGCAACATTGATCATCAAACTTGTTCTTATTGAAATAAAGAAATAAAGAAACTAGCCTATATTCTAACCTAGCTTCCTATGATAATTAACTCAGATTAGACTGTTGGGTTAAGAATTTATTCTACCCTGGGGCTATCTGACCAGGATTAGACAGTCTGGCCAGATTTATTCACTAATCTAACCTAGACACTTTGGCCAAGATTAAACTGTTTATCCAAATTCATTCACTACCCTATCAACATCAATTTAAAAAAGAACTTGGCCATGCTTGAAAGGTATGGACCAAGTTACTATTATTTCATGGGGCTTTTATTGAATTCTTTATGCCCTCTTTTCTTTTTTTCTTTTTTCTTTTTCTTTTCTTTCTTTTTCTTTTTCTTTTCTTTTCTTTTCTTTTTCTTTTTCCAAATTATTTGCAGAATGAAAAATCATTTGTCAACAAAAACACTAGAGATAGATAATATCCCAGTCACCAGTTGATCCTATAACTTATAGGGTGATAACAACGGCTCCACCTGGGGATGGTACTTTCCATGTGAAGTGCCAAGAATCCTGGTTCCTGTCATTCTGAAATTTTTTGCCTAGTGGCCTTCATTGGTTTTATTCTCAAAAATTGGAAGAACAATGGTCAGCAGCTTAGGGCCTTCTCTTCAGGATCCAACCAACCGACTAATGTTATTCACTCAGAAAATCCAGGCGAAAAATAAAAATGGTCTGTACAATGGTGGGTGAAAACTCGAATCTCTACTGAGGTGGCACATAATGTTTCAACATTCTTCCATTTACAGGTCCTCCTGGCAGATCTGTCCCATCAACGTTGTTTAGCAAGAAAGCGTTGTTTCCCCTGAATGCTTGGATCATGTATGGTCCTCTCCACAGACTGTCAAATTTTCCATGCTTTCCCTTGTCTTCATTTCTGGCGTCCCATCTCAGCACCAAATATCCTAGCTCAAAATCATCTTCCTTGGTTCTTTTGTCAAAAATCTTCTTGATGCTTTCTTGGATTACCCGAGTCTTGTTGAAAACGTCCTCCCTGGACTGTTGCAAATGGATCATCTGGTTGATCCTTCTCTGTGAGTCATTTGGCTCGGCTTGTACATCTTGAAGAAACTTCATGACAGGGACTCCTAAGGAAGTGGGGAAAACTACTTCTGTGCCATAGACCAGCTGGTATGGTGACATACCAATTGACCTTTTGGTGGTTAGTCTGTCAGCCCATAATGCGAACACCAACTTGTTATGCCACGATTTCTTGTTTTCCTGCAACGTTTTCTTGATGATATTTACCAAGGTTTTGTTTGAAGATTCCGCCAACCCATTCCCCTGAGGGTAGTAAGCTGTGGAATGCCCCAAACCAATGTGATACTGGTTGCAGAAATCTATGATTTTCTTCAACCGAAAAGCAGCTGCATTATCATTTATAATCTTTCTAGGACATCCAAAACGAGACAATATATTATTTTCAAGGAATTTGATAATAACAGAGTCAGTGGCTTGCCTGCTTGGTACTGCTTCGATCCATTTGGTAAAATAATCGGTGGTAGTGAGAATCCACCTGTGCTGGCCTGAAGGAGGGTGTATTTCTCCAATGAAGTCTAGTCCCCATTACTGGAAAGGGGCTTCAACTGAGATCGGTTTCAGAGGTAGAGGGAAGAGTTTCCTTTTGCCTTCAAGCAGTTGACATTGATGACACGAAGTCACCTTATGGTGTACATCGACAAATAGGGTGAGCCAATAGAATCCAGCTCTGAGTATTTTTTTGGCTGTGACCTTCCAGTTCAGATGGCCACCACATTCTCCTGCATGAAATTCTTGTAACACATTGTCAGCTTCATCTTTCAATAAACAATTTAAAAGAATACCTCTAGGATCTTTCCAATACAAATTTCCTTCTAGAATACAGAATTTTAAGGCTTTCAACTTCAAAAATCTAGCTTTAGTCTTAGTCAAACCAAGGGGAGCTTGTAAATTTTGCAAAACAAATATAAGGTCTGCATACCATGGAGAGTTTAGAAACACCTCTCTCACGCTTGGAGTCACCATCTCACCCTGTTCATCTGCTGCAGCTAAAAAATTAATGTCAAGAGCATGGAAATTAGATGCAACCATTAATTTTGCTAGGCCTTGACCTTTGATTAGTTTCTTAGGCTTAATCTCTATGTCATATTCTAAAATGACAGCAATCCATTTTCCCCTTCTTCCATCTGGATTGTCCTGTGTCAAAATGTCTTTCACTACCGCATTTGGAACATATGCAATGGTGTGGGAATGGAGAATGTAGACTCTAAAGTCTTTTATGGATTTTACCAAGGCAAAAGCCTGCTTCTCCATTATCTTGTAATTCAGAGCAACGTCTCTTAATGCTTTAATGAAGAAAGCTATGGGCTGTTCATACCCTTCGCTATTCTTTTGTAGTAATACCGCTGCTATAGTATGTTCGGAGGCGAAAGAAAAAAGATAGAAATCCTTAGTAAAATCAGGGCTGATCAAAACAGGAGCCTCTGTGAGTGCTCGTTTGACTTGTTCGAAAGACTGTCTGGACTCAACGTCCCATTTTATTTTTACATCCTTTTTTAGCATATTTGTAATGTTTCTGAGGAGTTCTGCCAAATTGGGAATGAATATTTGTAGAAAGTTTATTCTCCCGATAAAAGACTGTAGTTCTTTGAGGTTTCTTGGGTGTTCTAATTTTTGTATGGCCTCGATTCTGCTGGGGTCTATTTTGATTCCTTCCTTGGAGATGATGTGTCCTAGCAGTTTGCCTTCCTCTAGTCCAAAAAGGCTTTTCTTAGGATTTAAAGAAATCCCAAACCTTCTGCATTTATCGAAGACTCGTCTGAGGTGTCGCAGTTGTTCGTTGTCAGATCAGGAAAACACAGTTACATCATCCAAATAGATGACAATAAACTTACCTGATTCTTCCACAAAGGCGATATCCATTGCTCTCTGGAAAGTGGCTCCAACGTTCATCAAACCAAAAGGCATTTTCACATACATGAAAGTACCCCATGGTGTGGTGAAAGCGGTTTTGTCTTGGTCATCTGGGTGGACGAGGACCTGATTATAACCCGAGAACCCGTCTAGCAAAGAAATTCGACTAGATCCGACCACCCTTTGTAGGATGTGGTCCATTTTGGGCAAGGGGTGATTGTCCTTCAGGGAGACCTTATTCAGATTTCATAAATCTATGCAAAGTCTGATTTCCCTAGATTTCTTACATGTAGGGACCAAATTAGAGACCCATTTGGAAAAATGCAACGGGACTATGATTTTGGCATCGTACATTTTTTTGATTTCCTTTTCTATCAGGGGGAGCAACTTGGGATTTATCCTCCTAAGTTTCTGTCTGAACGGTTTTTGGTCTTCTTTTATTGGAATCCGGTGTTGTATGATGCTAGTATCATAAGCTTTCAAATCCTCATAACCCCTGGCGAAAACATCCGAATATTCTTTGAACATCTCAATGTAGTTGAGTTTTTTCTCAAGGGGTAATGATTTAGACAATTTAACCATCCTAGGTTTCTCTTCAGTCCCTATATTGCAGTCTTCTACCTCTTGTCCACTGGCTTCAATTTTCGGTTTTTTGGCTACATCGTTAAAATCAAACAAATCCTCTAAAGGAACTAGGCCCCTAGGTAAAATGTTACTTTTCAACTGCAGAATATCAGTCTCCATCTCATCATCGCCTAATTCTCCTGAATCTACACTATTTACACTATCAATTTCAAAATCAGATATATTTACATTTTCATCCTCGTTCTCTAAATCTATATTTGTACATTCAAAATCATTTTTACACTGCAAAAAGTCTTCGATTTGATCATCATTACCAAACACTTGCCAGTGCCTGATATTATCGAGAACGGTTGGTCTGCATTTTACCTCTACCGTGTATGGGTGAGTCGAGTGGAAATGAATCTTACATGTGGCTGCTGACGTAGCCAATCCGTCTGCCAAAATATTTTGTCCCCGAGGCATTACCTACAAGTCAACTTCAGTGAAACATCTCAAGGCATCAAGAACAAAATTCCTATAAGCTCTAAGACGTGGGTGTTTCACAGCGTACTCACCTTTGATTTGCTTGATTATCAACTCAGAATCACCTCTTACCATAATCTGTTTGGCACCAACTCTTTTCAAAAGCTTCAGACCGAGCATCAAGGCTTCATACTCGACAATATTGTTAGTGCATTGGAAATTTAATTTGTAAGAATGGTTTTCTGAATACCTGTTTCTATGATTATGCAACCAAACTCCTTCTCCAGCTCCTTCTTTGCTTACTGCTCCATCAAAATCCATGCTCCAAAAATCTGCAGGTAGCTCTTCAGTTATCACTTTTTTCTTCCTTGCTACCTCCATGATTTCTTGGCCTTCATCCAGACTAGATGTATCTTCTCTCAGCTGGGTGTCTTTCTCTCCCGTGTCACCATCGTTGTATAAGATAAAAGAATCCAAGTCAGAATGCACAGAGTAAAGAGGATAGTTGTGAGGTTTTTCTTGGCTACTGACCATGTACTTCATCAATGTTTCTCTTTATAGCCTTCTTTGTTGCCCGAAAACTGGGATAGTGGCATAAGACATATCTAGCTGTAGGGTACCTCTCAACTTAGCCCCCCAAGACCGGGATAGCAACATTTTATACTTCTGAGGGATGTCTGCAACTACCATGTCCATGACCATGCTCTTTGCAGGAATCTGAACCAGGATGATACATAGGTCCTTGATCAAACCAATACATCTAACTTTACTGGAGTCAAATAAGTGTAAATCCTTGTAAGGTCTGGTGACCTCCAGTCCCAGTTTCTCCATCACTGCTTTAGGCATCAGATTGTGGGAAGCACCCGAATCCAGCATAGCATTATGCAAGATCAGGTCATGTATGTTTAGACTGATGTAAAAAGGAGCGACATCACCATTATCGTCTCGGCCGTCAACTTTAGGTCTGAACATAAGTTCAGGTTGATCATCTGTAAGGTTCACGGTATCTGAATGATTTGCTGCTCCAATGGTTAAGGCCTTCGTGCCTATGTCAGGTTCAATGGTCAGTGCTTTAATCACCTGTGAATGATAAACGTCCTTGTTCATCAACTCAGAAAGTGGAATGGGAATTTTTACTTTGGCTAATTCCCCCTCAAGGCTGAAAGTTGTGGGAGCTCTGCCTTGGCTCATCAATCCTGGTTTGTCCACCATACTCTTCTGTCCAGAAGTACTTGGTGGATTAATAGGTGAAACCTCAGGCTATGACGATCTTTTCAGAATAGTAAGGTTTTTCTTCACAGGAACTTCGACAATACTCTTCTCAGGAATCTTTTTGGCAGATGGCTCAGAGGCCTTCTTGGTTTTGATTACCTTCTTCGTTTCAATCGTCTTTTTTGGGGAACTCCCTTCTGTCTTTTTACTCCACAGATTATACTGCCGATGTACCTCCAAAATGGCATTTTCAAATGTCTGTTGTTTTGCATCTTCAACTTCTTCACTCACTTTTGTTTTATTGAGAAGAAAAAGTTCTTGTTCTTCTTGGGTAAGGAAAATAGCTTCGTTATCGTGAATGCCCATGAGATTTATGTGAGTATCCTCTAGTTCCTCAATCACTTCCTCCCCTTCATCAACATAATTTTCTTGTAGGGGAGGTCTGATCTACTGATCTGGACCTCTCTGCTCTCTTTGATCCCTAGGATCTCTCTGTCTGACTTGAGGAGGGTTTCTCCTGAAGTTAGGATTCCGAACCTGAGGAGCTGGTGGGTTGTCTCTTGGAGGATTTCTTTCAGACACAGTAAGTCTTTCCATCATTCTTTCCATTGCTCTGGCCAAAGAATCCAATTTGGAATCTGAGGTTGATGTGGAAGGTTCCTCTTTAATTGTGACTCTCCTCTTTGACCTCTGTCGTGCCCTTGTTGCCAACAAATTGGGCTCCACACTTATTGCACTTTTCTGCATGTCTTCCAGGGTGGTAGAATTTCTTTCCCTTAGTTGGTATGACATGTCAGCGTCGAAACCATCAGGGAATTTGATCAATGCCAAACCCTTTGGGGGTTTGATTTCAGATGGGATTTCATTTTGCAGGTTATTGAAACGAGTGCAGTAATCTTGTACCGTCTCACCTTGATTTCTTCTAATATTTTCGTATTCTGACAATATTTGGAGAGGGTTTTCTTTACCTCCCATATGTCTAGAAAACTCCTTTGGAATGCGGTCAGGTCAAGGACTGAGGTGACACGCAAACCTTTGTACCATTTTTTAACGTCACCTGTCAAACTTTGGGAAAAAAATCTCATTTGAACGTCAACCTCATCTACTTCATGCAGATCATAATAATCATTCATTTTATCTACGTGTTGTTGTGTGCTCAAAGGTCCTGTTGCATCAAACTGCGGAAGTCTTGTTTGATAGTCTTGGGGCATGACATGAAGAGGTAAAACCAACACCAAGGGAGCATATTGAGCTGCCATGATGTGTGGAGGAGGTGGGATAATAGACTAGATGATCGGTGAGGTAGTGACTAAAGATGAGGATGAGGAGGGACTGGATAGTGCTAAGGGAGTGGTTTGCGGTTTAGCAGTGGGAGACATAACTTCAGGGGTTCAGGGTTTCAAAACGGTTGGGTCAAAAATGATTCCAGTCACAAAACTATCGGACCGTGTTCTAACCAGGCTTTGTTGGGAAAAGGTGTCAAAGTCAGGGTTTTGAAAGGTAATGGGTTCCCCTGAAAATAAAAGGGACTTATGCAAGGGAGTATGACTCACTGAGCCTTCAACTATGGTCTTTTTCCTGAGCAACTCTTCTGGGTTATCTGTCACTATCGCAGGTTCTGGGTCTGGATGAGATCGAGTATAAACCTTCTTGGGAGCCAGATTTCTTTTTGATTTTTTATATATATACTTTTTAGTTTTATGAGTCTGAAAATAATATGTACAAATTTTAATCAACCTCTAAACATTACTTTCTTCTCAAATTTGCAATATTCCAGGAACAAACTTTCTTTTTAGAGAAAAGAAAACGTGAAATTATAAATTTTTAGTTTTGTCCCCAGTGGAGTCGCCACTATGTTAGCACTCTGTAAATTTCCTAGAGGTTGACAACAGAAGAAATCTACAAAAGGTAACTTTATCCAACCGCTTTCGAAGCTGGGATCTAGCCCTTCCAACTTCAGAGAGGGATCTCTCTATAGAATTTAGCTATGTTTCCAATTTTAAATATTAGTCTAGGTAGAGAAATAGGTCGGTTTTGTTGTCAAAGTGTTTTTTCGAATTGGTTGAGACAGTCTACACATCCATTGGGCTATGGGGTCTGTGTTTTAATAAAATATGAAATCTGAACCAGAAACACAAAGGAAAACTTTCACAGGGCGAGATGATATAATCACTAGATCCTTTAATAGCATAAATGATGAATAACAGAAGAGATGAGAGAGATAATTTCAACAAAGAAGCAATTAAGAATTTCTTTATTGAAAACACCAGAAGATAAAACACTAAAATATTTCGAGTCAGAAACAGGGTATACGAGATAACTCCTGCAACATTCGTTACTCTTAAAGATTAGAATTAGAAGATAGTATGATAACAAAGCGAGAATCACATTCAACTTAGAGAGAAAACATCACCAGCGAATACACACAAGAATCCTGTAAAAGTGCCTCTTTGTATTAATGGAAGATCTCTTCAAAAATATTACAGACTGATAGCGTCAGGGTGTGAAGATCAACAACCCTCAATACTTAGAAAGATGAAGTATTTATAACTCAAACTACAAACGTTCCTGTCATTAATGACCAGGACGTGCTAAATCTATTTTTAGCCTAACTAACTTAACAAATTTCCTAAATCTAGGAACTACTTGATGATGTGGTGTAACTGCACGCTGATTTCTGGGTGGGCCGTTGATGAAGCCTCTGCACGACCTCATCTGACTGGACAAATGACTAGACTGGGACAACTCATCTGCTACTCGATCAGATCACAGAGCTCCTCCCATCGGAGATGACTGGGCACATTGACTTTGAGTAGCCTTCGATACACTTTGTCCATTTCTATGTACTTGGCGAAGGTAGGCTTGGTGAGGAAGATGTATCGAATCTCATGTTGGATACTAATGTCCCATTGAAGAGCATCAAGAAATGCCTTGCCAGTGATGCTCCCTTGAATGCCTGCAAACTTTGAACTGTCCTTAGCCACATCGGCCAATCTCTTCTTGTAGTCTGGGAGTGTCATCAATTTATCATTGATTACCTTCAGACCAGGCAGACCTTTCTTCTGTAGAGCCTCAATCTTACTAAAGAATCTTTGTACCCCTAGGTCCATGGCCTAAACCTTTTCTTCTAGCTGAAGCATTAATCCTCTCTTGGTCAAAACTCTTTTGACCTCAAGGATGGTCTTTGTTCTGTCTTCAATTTTTAGTTCTTCCAGCTCTTCCCTAGTCTTAGAATTGAGGAACTTGATGATCTTGTTCACTTGTGTTGGCATCTCTCCCAATTCTGATATGATCTTCTCAATGGCCTGTTTTCTCCTCTGGACCAATTCATTCTGCTCAAACATGATCTGGATCATGGGCCATATCTCGTTCATGGACTTAGTGATGTCTGTCCATACAGTCTCTTTAACCTCAGCCAAAGTCTTTCCTGCCACTGTTTGCTTCCGGAGCTGCTATAGCTCCTGCTTGAGCTGATCTGTCACCTGCTTTTCTTTGGAGAGGCTGGTCTCGAAGGAAGATTTGAGTTCCTGAAGGTTCTCAATCTCCTTTTTTAGCCTGCTGATCTCTATTTCCTGCAGGTTCATCTTTTCCATGGACTTAGCCAGGTCGGTTGTTTTCTCCTGGGATGTTAATGGAGTCGTGGATGGGACTTCTGTCACTGATGCTGTGCTCACTCCTGATATTGGAATAGCACTCAATGGAATGACTTCCATTGGCTTCAGTTGCTCTTTCTCTTTTAATAGCTTCTCCATCTCAGCTTCCATTTCTTTAAGCTGTGCATTCTGTTCCATGAGCAGCTTGAGCATTTCATCTTTCTCTGCTATCTCCTTCACCTGTGAATCCTCTGTCGGCGGGAGCTTTAGTTTTTTCCTCAAGGAGGCTATGTCAGCATTCTTCTTCTTTATCATTTCCTCAGCTACTTTCACGTTTGAAGGATCGTAACCGATCTTGAGGACCAGCTCCTCCAAAGTCTTGATTCTATTGTCCTTGGAAAAGGACGATATCTTCTCTAGCTTCAATTGTGTTTGAACATTGTTCAGGGACACCTGCAATTTGGACACAGTGGTGGAAGCATGCGCCAACGTGTAAAAGACCATTTCCCCTGTCTTCTTGTACAGATCCATCTAATCGGTCGGATGCACGTCCTTCGTCTGGAATTCAAAGCTGGCCCTTTTATAGTCAGTGATCACCTTGGGATCTGGTACCTGTGCCTGGAGGAATTCCATATGCATTCTTCCCTTCTCAGTGTCGAATGCAGATAGCAACCTATGTTGCGCAATCGACGTCTGCTTCCAGAATTGGGCGAAGTACTGCTGGTCAGGGTCTGGTTCCTTTTCTTGATCAACTCATATTTCTCGAAGATACTCAGCTTCAGTCCCACCTTGCCTGGCCGGGTGGTCAATGGAAAATCTGTAGACTTTTTCAGCATTGCTGGGGTTATGACCTTATGGAGGCTCAAACCGGAGGGTGGAATACCAACTTTGGTCACGGTAGTAGAGGGGGCTTCTTTTTCCACGGTCGGGCCCGGAACTGAGACGGTCTTAGGCCTCTTGGTATGTAGCTGGAATTATTTGGAAGATACCTCAGTGACCGGCGGAGATAAGTCTTGCCTAGGCCTCTTCTCTTTTGGGACCTATGGCGTGGTTGTTTGTGACACAGTGGCTGGGGGATCCTGCTGTTCTACTTCGATCAATGTGTTAGGCTCCCAGGCTGTCTGATTTACGAACTTCTCAACTTCAGGGCTGGACTCATGAACATATGGGATGTTTTTGTTCTTCACCCTCATCTCTGAGATGATCCCACATGGATCATAATGCCATGGGAAGCTCATGGAGAACTTCATTTCCCTTAGCATCATGTTTTATTCTTCCCCAACGCCACAATTGTTGCAGATGAAGGAGCCAATCTGCCCCTTGATTCTAAGCTATTGCTTTTTCTTCAACGACACAAAATGGATATCATCGGAATTTATTATCTACCTTATATATTCCAAAGCAAAAATTCTGACAGGTAGATACTTGGGTAGCTTAGACGGTGCCAACTCGCACCCGTATACTTTGATCTCAGTGTAATCTTGATACAAGTACCAATCCGTGGTCTTTGTGTTGTTTGTGAGATGCAGGATCCTCTGAACTTCATCGTTTATCCAAGGCTCAGGCCTGCCACCTAGCATACTTACCCCAGGGTGGTAGAATTGGTCGATGAACTCTTTGAAACTAAAATCAGTGGAGTTGTGCTTGAGTAAGGAGGTCCATGCTGTGACTGCCTGAGGTCTACCATCTCCATCCATATTCTGCGTGGAAAATCCAAATTTATCCACCTGGAAGAAGACGAACAAGTATGTTAGTATCGATGAGTATCTAAACATGCCTTCTATGCCAAAATTCACGAACTGTTCGTGAATATTGTCTGCCAAGAATGTGCTGAAATCAAACTGGGTGGTGGGCCTTTCATTGATAGAGAAGATGGATAGAAAACCCAGAATGGGTTCATCTACCCACTGATCAGAATAGTATCCTAACAGAGCACAAAGGGATGAGATGACCTAGTTTCCTTTAGTTGAGAACATGGAATACGGATAAGGAGGATTTGTGGAGGGAAATTGAGTGGATGAGGGAAGGAAAAGCTCGAATATTTGAGCTCTTTGGGGGAAAGTTATTTTCTGGTATAATTCTGTAAGAATTTCCAGGTTGAAGTGTGATGCAGAGTTGGCTCGGTGGATTTGCATCATCTGGTCTATGGATTCGGGCATGATGAGGAAAAGAATCTTTCCAGACGAGGAGACAACGACTCTTTGCTCAGGAATGTAGTGGGCTTGACACTTGAGAGCGAACTCGGGAAAATGGTGGATCTGAGGGAAGAGGTAGAGGGGTAAATTGGACTCTCAGAGTCCAATTTCATCGCTCTGGTCCAGGAAAACTTCCCTGAGCCATGACTGAAGGTCTGTGAAATCAAAATTGCACTTTGTATCTGTGATTAATCGGTCTTTGTCGACCAGTGGGATCCTGTCAAGGTCGACAGGAGGCGGGAGAAACAAATTCTCCTCTCCTTCTACTTGTTTGGACTTTGGCGCCATTTCTGCAATAGTACCTACAAGACAAACAACGTTAGTGGGGGAGACTGACTGTGGATGAGGGAAACTGACTGTAACGGAGGAGTAAACGGTGTAAAAAATATCTGGTGCGATAAGTGGTAAATGGTGAGAAAAGGGAGAATGAGGGGTAGTTTTGAGTAAACAGGTGTCCGTTGGGCGCAGGAGACAGGTCAGCTGGATAACAGATAGGTTGTCCAGTAATAAATGGCCAACGAATCATTTGGGATGTGAGATGGCAGGTGACGGTGACTGAGGGAATACGGACAGGTGATGTGGCGGCTATCGATTGGAGGTAAAGGTCATAGTGTGGGGGCTTTCCACGAACGAATGGGGAGGAAGAACTGACAGTAGTTTATGGGACATGACCCTTTTAAGAAAGGTGAACAGTGACGCCAAGATGTGATGAATGTATGTCAGACAACAGGCGATGATGGAACTCGGGGGCATTAAAATGATTCCACGTATAAAGAGGGGTGCGCCAGAGGGAAAATTCCATTCCGGACCCCCCCCCCNTCATTCGGGGGGGGGGGTCCGAAATCCATTTTGGGTCGTTGATCTGTGCGCCTATTTCTGAGCCGCAGATCTATGCACTCTATTTATCACACATTCTGGACCCCCCCCCTCCATTAAAGGCAGAACGGACCGGGGGGGTCCGGAATCCAATACTGATCGTAGATCTAAGCGCTTGATCTTGAGCCATCTAGATGTGCGCGGGTCTTATCATCGATTCTGGACCCCCCCCAGTTAAAAGCAGAACGGACGGGGGGGTCCGGAATGATCTGTCCACCGTAGATCTGGGCACGATCATCTGGACCGCTGATATGTGAACGGAGTATAAGTGAGGGTGCAGAAAATACATGCGCCGCTAGACTTAGGACAAGTGCATTTTACGAGTTTTTCCAAGGTTTTTCAAGTAGACACCACCATGGGGCTTGACCAACACCATTTTTAAACATCTGAAACGTGGTGAAACATTGATCATCAAACTGGTTCTTATTGAAATAAAGCAATAAAACAACTAGCCTATATTCTAACCTAGCTTCCTATGACAATTAACCCAGATTAGACTATTGGGTTAAGAATTTATTCTACCCTGGGGCTATCTGACCAGGATTAGACAGTCTGGCCAGATTTATTCACTAATCTAACCTAGACACTTTGGCTAAGATTAAACTGTTTAGCCAAATTCATTAACTACCCTATCAACATCAATTTAAAAAAGAACTTGGCCATGCTTGAAAGGTATGGACCAAGTTACTATTATTACATGGGGATTTTATTGAATTCTTTATGCCCTCTTTTCTTTTTTTCTTTTTCTTTTTCTTTTCTTTTCTTTCTTTTTCTTTTTCTTTTCTTTTCTTTCTTTTTCTTTTTCAAAATTATTTGCAGAATGAAAAATCATTTGTCAACAAAAACACTAGAGACAGATAATATCCCAGTCACCAGTTGATCCTATAACTTATAGGGTGATAACAACGGCTCCACTTGGGGATGGTACTTTCCATGTGAAGTGCCAAGAATCCTGGTTCCTGTCATTCTGAAAATTTCTACCTAGTGGCCTTCATTGGTTTTATTCTCAAAAATTGGAAGAACAGTGGTCAGCGGCTTAGGGCCTTCTCTTCGGGCTTCAACCAACCGACTAATGTTATTCACTCAGAAAATGCAGGCGAAAAATAAAAATGGTATGTACAATGGTGGGTGAAAACTCGAATCTCTACTGAGGTGGCACATAATGTTTCAGCATTCTGCCATTTACAGGTCCTCTTGGCAGATCTGCCCCATCAACGTTGTTTAGCAAGAAAGCGTTGTTTCCTCTGAATGCTTGGATCATGTATGGTCCTCTCCACAGACTGTCAAATTTTCCATGCTTTCCCTTGTCTTCATTTTTGGCGTCCCATCTCAGCACCAAATCTCCTAGCTCAAAATCATATTCCTTGGTTCTTTTGCCAAAAATCTTCTTGATGCTTTCTTGGATTACCCGAGTCTTGTTGAAAACGTCCTCCCTGGACTGCTGCAAATGGATCATCTGGTTGATCCTTCTCTGTGAGTCATTTGGCTCGGCTTGTACATCTTGAAGAAACTTCATGACAGGGACTCCTAAGGAAGTGGGGAAAACTGCTTCTGTGCCATAGACCAGCTGGTATGGTGACATACCAATTGACCTTTTGGTGGTCAGTCTGTCAGCCCATAATGCGAACACCAACTTGTTATGCCACGATTTCTTGTTTTCCTGCAACGTTTTCTTGATGATATTTACCAAGGTTTTGTTTGAAGATTTCGCCAGCCCATTCCCCTGAGGGTAGTAAGTTGTGGAATGCCCCAAACCAATGTGATACTGGTTACAGAAATTTATGAGTTTCTTCGACCGAAAAGCAGCTGCATTATCAGTTATAATCTTTCTAGGACATCCAAAACGAGACAAGATATTATTTTCAAGGAATTTGATAATAATAGAGTCAGTGGCTTGCCTGCTTGGTACTGCTTTGATCCATTTGGTAAAATAATCGGTGGCAGTGAGAATCCACCTGTGCTGGCCTGAAGAAGGAGGGTGTATTTCTACAATGAATTCCAGTCCCCATTGCTGGAAAGGGGCTTCAACTGATATTGGTTTCAGAGGTAGAGGGAGGAGTTTCATTTTGCCTTCAAACAACTGACATTGATGACACAAAGTCACCTTATGGTGTACATCGACAAATAGGGTGGGCCAATAGAATCCATCTCTGAGTATTTTGTTGGCTGTGACCTTCCAGTTCAGATGGCCACCACATTCTCCTGCATGAAATTCTTGTAACACCTAGTGTGTTCACCTATTACTTACCCAAATTGATGGTGGGTATTTGTGGTTGGGGGAGAAGTATCTCATCGATGAAGCTACAATCCATCATGTCACCAACCTCCCCTTTGTTAGAATATAGAAGATGGTGTGCTTGTTTTACCATTTACGATATCCTCGTCACCCAACCATAGGCTGAAGCCACCCTCCGAGCACCTTAACCTTAACTGAGAATTTCTCTAGAAGCAAACCCTAGGCTAGATAGCCAAACAAAGGGTAGCACACCTTTCCCCAAGGATAGTTCATCAAAAAAGCTGATCAAATAGTCCAAACCCTAGCCAAGAGATAATCCAAGCCAACATTGAAACTGCTAGATGCAACAACTGCACCTGCAACTCTCCTCCACATGTGCACACCAAACTGGGAATTGCAGTGCGCACCAACTGGAACTTGCAGTGCACACCAACTGGGAACTGCAATTCTAAGAGATGTCAAAATGAGAACTGGTGCCCTATACTTATACTGGTTCTGCCAGATTTGTTGGGGCTGACTTCTCCTTCTGGATATGTGTCTGTTCAGTATATTATTATTATTTCTGCCTGACTTCTTCTCTTGTAGGCTAATAACCTAATATAAATTATATTATTGAGACGACAAGACTACTAGGGTTATTAGCCAACTCATTACGGTTTACTCTTGCTTTTCAGAGTCTTCTATTCTCGTTAGGTTCACACGTGGAGGTAAATACCTCCCGAAGCTACCATAATATTAACACTCCCTCCTAGCTAGGGAGGTATTACAGGTAATGGTCTCGAGCACAAAAAAATATACCATTTACCCGGTAGCATCAATATAGTCGTCTAGACTATCTCATGACTAGATCATGAGCATCACCATCACCATCAACTACATCATCTCTCGAAACCATACTTCCTTGAGTAATTAGACATGATGCTGGATAAGTCACTCACACCATAGAGTGATACAAGAGCCACTCTTATAATCTAGAGGAGTAAATTCTCTGAACCAATTTCCGTCTGGAAAATCTCTGTTCATCATTTGTCTGGATGGTGATTATTTCCAATAAACTACGGATAGTCTTCAAGGTAGTTAGAACAAAAATAGAACACAACTATGTCTATCCATAGTAGTACATAACTACAATCTAGTGGTTCACTACCACACCAAGTAACACACAAGTACTTGATCAACAACGTATAGTCATGAACAGTGGAACATATCCACCACAATAGTCTTCATCTACTGTCATACAGTCTTCATAACAAACGTCTGATAGCAACTTGCATAGAAACAATGTTATGATATAAACTGAATCATCTGGGCCAATGTTTCACTCACATCTGTGAGCTCTAAAAGAATATCCGCCTTACGAACAGTGGAACATATCCACCACAATAGTCTACATCTACTGTCTTCATAACAAACATCTGATAGAAACCTACACAGAAACAATGTTATGATATAAATTCCTCCAGACCATTTCCTCTGTTAACCACAAGGGGAAAATTCTGTCCTGCATCAACCTCCAAAACAGACCATTCCTCATGTTAACTACAATGAGAAATCGATGTCTGGCGAGGCGGGCCAGTCTTCTTGAGTAACCCTCAAGAAGAGAGATTGCCCTAGACCACTACCCATGTTAACCACAATGGGAATTCACTGTCTATGATACATCATCAATTAGACTACTTCCCATGTTAACCACAATGGAAAGTGACTGTCTGTTAGAAGTCTCAATCCACTTTCTGAACAAGAAAGCATTTGTCCAAGATGAACTATTTTTCAAGTTTAAAGATTAATGTTTTCAATAATGTTTTCAGTGCTCCCTCCTAACTTGGAGAGTCATTTCTTCCTTTTTCAATAAGAAGGAAGTTGTTTCCATGAGATCTAGCTTGAGTACGCAAACTCTTTCATCTTGGATAGAAGCTTTACCAAAATGTCTGCTCATCTGTTCACCTGTGGAGATATGTATTGGAGAATCATTTTTTCCTTTCTGGACTTCATCATGGATAATGTAATGCTTGATTTCAAATGTACTTTAGTCTAGAACATTGTGAAGGCTTCATGTATATTTGAACACTAGAGTATATCATAGTTGGAAAACTAGAACATATCTATGTGGCACTTCTTCTATCATCATGAGATTTGATCTACTGATTAGTCATATTGATGTTATAGGAAATCTTCACCATGCTTTTGCTGTGCACTGGAGGTTCTCCACCAAGTTGTCTTCTTCTATCTACGTATAGGAGTCTCTTTCTGGTATGCCTCAAGGTCTTGAGATTGCTCTTCATACGCTCTTTATTCAATTTCTCTAGAGAAAATTCTTTGTATTCATTTGATGTAGAACTCCAAATCATGGATGTTGCGGATGATATAATGACTTATGTAGAGATAAGTCTGGTTTGCTGGAACAAGTAATCATCGTAGTCTTCTCCCTCCATTTGGGAGAACCTCTAGTTCTAGATCTTCACAATGCTATCATTCATAAGTCTTCCATACACTGTTCTTTATCATGACTTTCAGTTCCTCTGCTTGATTTCTTTTATTGAGTTCATATCAGGCTGGTAATCTTTTGATTCTTAATATTATGACTGGTTGTTCTGGCTTTTTTTTCTTTCTTGGAATCTTCATGTTCTTCTTCATGTTTTTATTTAGCTCTTGGGTCCATGGAGTTTCTTATAGATTCCATGCCCTAGATATTCCACTTCTTCCTTTTATCATAGGATCACTGATCTAGATGGACAACCAAGAATACTTTAAGGCTTCTCTTCGAAGAAGTCTTCTTCTGCGGTTGAACTGAGCATGTACTGTCTTTCATGGATGCTACCATGGATATATATTTATTTCATCATCTTCAATGGATCATAGGATTAGCTCCCTCTTAATCCTTGCTTCATGTATAAGTGCATATAATCGGCTCCCTCCGTCTAACAGAGTCCATGCTTCCATCTGCATCCTTATTGTCTTCTACAATGTATAATTAGCTCTCTTGTTTAACAGAGTCCATGCTTCTGTCTTGTTGTTTTCTACAAAATGTCATGAGTCTTTTTCCAATTTCTTCTCGATTGCTGACTTCTTTCTGTCTTTGCTTCTTCTAAGTCTCTTATTTTGCAATAGCTTCCACATGATTTGTATTTCATCCTTTCATGTGTATTA